>SNQJ01S0013248.1:39481-51748 GCA_010110895.2 Picea sitchensis | reverse complement strand
CTCTTATATCTTTATTTTTGTAGGTATTCATCAAGCCTTCAAAACCATGCTCTGTGGGGCTTGTTTAAGACCATATAGGGCCTTTTTTAGATTGCACACATAGTCTTGATTTTTTTTTAACATGATTCCTTATGGTTTCTCAACGTAGACTTATTCTTCTAGTGTTCCATTAAGTAATGTCGACTTGACATCCATCTGATAGATTTTGAAAATTTTGAAGCATGCAAATTCTAGGAACTTTCTCATGGCCTCAAGTCTTTCTACTGGAGAAAAAGTCTCTTCAAAATCAATACCTTCCACTTAAGAATATCCTTTTCAAACTAATATGGGTTTTTTCTTTATAATATTCCCATTTTCATTTAGTTTGTTCTTGAAGATCCACTTGGTTCCTACCACATTCTTGTCCTTGGGCCTTGGAACTAGTTCCTAAGTCTGGTTCTTCTCTATTTTCTCTAGTTATTCATTCATTGCTTTTATCCAATATTTACTTTTGATGGATTCTTTAAATGACTTAGGTTCTATCACGGATAATGTTTCTTTTTTTGAGTCAAATGTGATTTTCATTCTTGTTTCCACTCCTGCATTTCTATCTCCAATAATTTGACTTTCAGGATGATTCTTTTGAACTCTTTTTGACGGAGCTTTTGGCAAGGGTGTTTCTTCATTGTCTTATTGATTAGTATACAGGTCATTTTATTGTGTTTCATTATCATCATATTCTTGTTGAGATTCTACATCATCATCTTCTTGTTGAGAATTTTTTATCAATGTCTTGGGATATGCTCTTTTTTAGATCATTTATCTTTACATTGGCACTTTCCACTATATTTAGTAGTCTAAGATTATAATATCTATATTATTTCTTATTAGATGAATACCCTAAAAATATTCCTTCATGAAATTTCCTAAATTATCTTCATCATTCTTAATATAACATTTACTTCCAAAAATTCTAATGTATTTTACAGTTGTTGTCCTGCCAAACCATAGTTCATAATGAGTTTTTCCATGGTTGGGTCTCAAATCAACTCGATTAAGTATGTGGATTGTTGTGTAGATTGTATCTCTATGGAATTTTTCAGGAAGCTTGGATTCATTTAGCATGGTCCTTGCAGCTTCTTGAATTGTTGTGTTTTTCCTTTCTACCACTCCATTCTATTGAGGAGTCATGGGAGCTGAAAATTGTCTTTTGATACCATGATTTGTACGAAATTGAATGAACTCTTTAGAGGTGAATTCTCCTCCATTTTATGATCTCAGACATTTAATTTTGATATCTGTTTCATTTTCTACAAGGGATTTGTATGTTTTAAACTTCTCAAAGGCTTCCGATTTTTATTTTAGAACGTATACCCAGGTCAATATTGTGTAATCATAAAAAATCAACATAAAATATTTTTCACCATAAGTACTTTTAGTTATGGTAGGTCCACATAGATCTATGTGAATAAGTTAGAATCATTTTTTTGTGGAATTCTCTTTTGTTTTTAACCTAACTCTTGTTTGTTTTCCTATTTGACAATGTTTAAAAATATAATCTCAAGGCTTAATAACTTTTGGTAGATCCCTAACATACTCCTTCTCATTTCCTTTGATCAAGTTCTCAAATATTACATGTACCAACCTTATATGGCATAGCCAACTTTCATCTACTTGTCTTAAACAACATTTTTCTCCTTCATCTATATCAAGAATGTACAGATTGGTAGATGTTCTTGGTGCAATTGCTATTAGATTTCGAGTGTCCTTTTTTATGATCTCACATTTCTGAGAATCAAAGGTAAGTACATGACCCTGATCACATATATGACTTACACTTAGGTGATTAGGTTTGATATTTTCTACCAGAAGTACATCTTTTGCTTTGTTTTTTTTATTTCCTAAATTGACAGTGGCTTTTCTCAATATTTTGGATGACATATTATCTCCAAAAGTTAATTTTCCTTTTCCTTTATTGTTTAACTTGAGAAATTTTCTTTGATCTCTAGTCATGTGTTTGGCACATCCACTATATATATACCACTAACATCCTTTATTTCACACATATAAGGCTACATTGCACTCTGTTTTCGTTTTCTTTCATACTTTTTTTATTATTGGAAATATTTATCCTTTTATAATTTTTAGGAAATATACATTCACTAGCTTTATGACCATAGTTGTTTCATTTGAAACATTCGAAATTGTAGTCTTGTAAGGAAGAGAAGGAGTTATAGTTTCTTCTTTTTGTATTATCCTTATTTTTTCCATATCTTTGAACATTTCTTGGATTGTGCTTTCAATAAGCTTTACAGTGTATTTCTTTATGTCCAAAATATTTGCAGGAATAGAAATACCCAAGGAAGATATATTGATTTCTCTTAAAGGGATTCCTTCTGATTATTCTATTCTTCCCATTATATTTTTCATTAGTAGTAAGTGCAGATTTCTATTTATTTGGGATAGTTTCCAATGGCATTGTTCTTGTTTTCCTTTCTTTTCTATTTATGGGGTTCTTAAGAACATATGCATAGTTGATTTTGTCATTTTCTTGTTTTGTAGAGGGATCATATCCTAGTATTGTCTTATCATTTGATGATCTCTTACCACTAAGAATGTTATTCAATATTTTTGAGTTGTTTTCAAATTTAGACTGAATATTTTATTTTTCTAGTTTCACTTTTAGTTGAACTATTTCATCCTCCAATATCTTACATATTTGTTGTTTTTCACTGATTTCTTTATTCAATATTTCTTATTTTATTTTGATTTCTTGGAGTTGAGTTTTTAACTTAATAATCAATTGTTTTGACTCACTAATGGTTTTTTAAACTTCCTTCTCTCTTGATTTATTAGCTTCTTAAATATCTGGAAGTTCTTTCTGTAGTAACCTATTTTGTTTTTTAGATTTCTTAGTTCTTCAATTACACGAAGGAATTCTTCCTCGAACTTCACTTCTTCTTCATATTACAAATGATTATCATCTTGAGTTTTTATTCCCATAAATAGAAGCTCTGGCGCCTCTTCTTCATTTTCTTCCAATGAGCTACTGTCTTCTTGGGTAAAAAACATTTTCTTTTTCTTGTAGAACTTATTTCCATCCTTGGTTTTTCTTTTCTTCTAATATTTGAAGGTTGTTTCATCATCACTTTCCTCCTTCTTAGGATAGGGAAATTTATTGGAAAAGTGTCCAATTTGTTCACAGTTGAAACACGTTAGAGGAATATTTCCTTTGTATTTCCCAGACCATTTCTTGAGTTTCTTTATGGAGTTGGCAATTTCTTCATCATATATATATATGATAACTCGTAATTGGTCTTTTCCTCCTGCCTCATCTTTGTTTTATATTATTTAAAGGTTATTTCTTTTTTTCATGGTTTTTCGTTCCATGTTCTCATCTCATATGTTGTAAACATTTCATGAAGCTGATATATTGTGAGCTTATCAAGTTATGGTCTATATTCAATTGTGGAAATATTGGCATCATATCTCATAGGTAATGACCTTAATATATTTTTTACAATAGTTTTATCGGTAAGTTCTTCTCCTGCTGATCTGATTGAATTAACTACTGCATCTATGCTATGAAAGTATTCAACAATGTTCTCTTCTTCTTTCATATTCAAATTTTCAAACTGAGTTCTATAGGTTTGTAGTTTGGCTTCCTTGAATTTGATATCTCCTTCACATACAACCTCCAATTTGTCTCATATTTCCTTATTTAACTTACAATGCATAACCTTCACACATATATAATTTTTCAATCCTCATAGAATGGCATTAACTTTTCTTGAGTTGTCATTGCAGATTTTCTTTCCTACAATATTTGTGGGTGGATTGGTTGGTTTAGTGTAACCATATTCAATAGATTTCTAGACATCAAAACCAATAGCCAACATGAATCTTTTCATTCTTATTTTCCATAGAGAATAACCACCTCCATTAAACAATGATGCTTTGTTGGAAGACATTCCCTCTTGTTGATCCATTTCTTTCAGGATATACCTTCCAGTTATTATATAGTGCTGAAGGAACTTGCTATTATACCAATTGTTGGAAATACTAAGTTGATACTGAGATGGGGGAGGGGGTGAATCAGTGTAAGGCTCCTTTTCAAGAATCAAAAATTACTTTAATATTTTATTAATCACTCAAGAATCAAAAATTACTTTAATATTTTATTAATCACCACAATAGATCAACAATGGACTTGTATTTAAAATCAATTATATAAATATAATTAACAATAATTACAAGGTTTTTATAAATAATAGTGAAGGACACCAATCCTTTTTAGAGAACCAACTCTAGGAGACACAAATCTCTTTCTTCCGAGAACCAACCATAGGAAGAACCAACTCCCTTGGTTTTAGGCAACCAAACCTTAGGAAGCACCAAAAACCTTGTATTTAGGGCACCAACCCTACGAAGCACCAACTCCCTTGTCTTTAGGGAACCATCCCTAGGAGCACCAACTCCCTTGTATTTAAATTAACAATAATAACTTTTGTTTTTGCCCCATTATTATTCATACATTATTGTGAAAGATTTTCAATTTAGTGAGAGGGATTTTCATAAATCGATCATAGATATGGATCGATTTGTTTTATCTGTATCCCATGCCTCTTTATTTCATTCTTAATTTAAATTGATAAGATCTAATATTTTTTATTAGCTCTTTAATGCATTGCAAGTATTGGACTACTTAAGATAAATCAGGACAAATTCAATATCCTATCTTGTTCAACATTCCTTATTGACTGAGATAAAATTCCTACTCTGTGTGTTAAATTTTTCACAGAAACACTTCATGACCTATATTCCATATAACCATAGGCGGTGGCTAGGCATTAAGACAAACATGTGCTTAATCACTTATCAAGATCAATGGTCATGTTTTAATTTGGACGTTGACATGGACATCTATCATTTACTCAGAAACTTTGAAGATTCGAGACTCTGGGATATTTGAACTCTAAAGTAGTTCAATTCCTCTGGAGGAAATTGTGTTGAAGTGTGTATACTATATTCACTAGTAGATCATATGGTAAATATTTAATCTTTCGTTAGATGGAAAATCTTGGCTTGTCCATAGGTTTCCAACAAATCGATGGTCAGGACAAAATATATAGCTGAGTGGACGGTTTTCATTCTCTTCGATACTTAGGCATTTCGGGACTCCATCCTTTGCAGTATTCCAACTCATTTGGAGAAAATTCCACTGGAGTGTGTATCAACAGTTCTCTGCTTAATAACCTTCACATGTCCAGCAGCTAGGACTGTGGGATTAGGCATAAAGGAGATCTTGTTCTTTGAGTATTAGACTATTCATGACTCTAGGACTTTGGTCTACTCATACTTTGACGCAGTTCAATCCCTCGATAGTGTTTACCTATCGAATAAGTCATAAAGATGTGGTCACCGCTTGTTGTCAGTTATCAGTACACCTTACATTATCCTTCCACGATACTCAATCGAGTGATCGAAAGATATTCTGGTGGATCTTAGATCAATGACTAACATCAATTCGTGACTTCACCCTTCGATGCTTCTGGTATTTTTCCTCATAGAAAAATTTGGTTATCCACAGAGGTTGTAGTACTACACTGACGTGGATTATTTTCTTCACCTATGATGACGTGGAACTGTGGTGAGTGTGCCACGTGTCACCTTGATTTTTTAATTCCATAGACCTTATGTGCCATATGTATTTTGACACTTATCATCATCTTATTGGCCCATGTTTGCTTGTTGATGTGGTCTTGTTGACGTGGATCTCCTGAAGTGTCATACGTTTGTCTCCTTTGGATCATTAATCTATATCAAACGGTCCAGTTTTCACATGAATTCTTTATCCAACAACCCTCATTCACTTTGGGACTTAAGGGGTTTGACCTCCATGTAAACTTACTTTTTCTGGGCTCTTTTTCGCTGGATTTGTCAACGTCGAAGTTTACCACCATTGGACCAGCCTATCCTTATCCAACGGTCACCATGCATTTCCCAAATCTGATTGCCCTCATTCATTTCGGGACTTCGAGACTCCGACCTTCAAGTGAAATTACCTATTCTAGGATCCTTTTAGCCAGAGTGGTCAGCGTCGGAGTTGACCACTTGATCCAATTACTCATATTTCTCCTGAGGCGATATTAGATCAACGATATGCATGAGTTTGTTTAATCTGAGACTCTGAGATATTGTGGCTTACACTGTCCTTCCACTAAACTCAATCAGATGGTTGAGAATTCATTAGAAGTCCCTCCTCGATCTAACTACTGGCGATATTTCATGATTTTGTGACTTCGCGAGTTTGTGCCTCTTCCTTATCTCCAATGTTCGTCGAAGTGGAAAAGTTACGATGTCCCAAAACTTACGCTATCCTTGCACTTGGATTTGATCAATGGTTCTAACTAATATGATGGTTTTGATTACTCCTTAAATTTGAATGGGAAATTATATTTCCACCATCCTTCACAAGGGATTCTTCTGTGTAGGCTCTGGCTTCTACGTGATCTGATAGTCCAAGATTTTCCCGAGAACTATATCAACGGACAAGATTATTCCTTTTGATCTTTGGGTTTATACTAGATTCTTCTTCAACATATTGACATCAATGAAAATATCGTACTACTATGTCCAACAATTACAATTGAAATCTACACATTATCAACTAATTGATGGAGTATTATTTAAGAAAAATTATGATTATGTTTTTCTTAGATATTTAGAAAAATCGGATGCTGACAGACTATAGTATTATATGATTTGCATGATGGTCCTGTAGGAGGAAATTTCAGTGGATATACCACAACCCATAAAATATTATGAGTAGGATATCACTGGCCGACTTTATTTAGGGACACACATGCATATGTTAGAAAATGAAAAGTTCACCAAACTACTACTGGAAGAGTGAAGAAACATTCACTCTCGTTACAACCTATAACAATTGATGGACCGTTTGAGCAATGGATAATTTACATCATTGAAGAAATAACTTCAAACTCATCGCAACTACATAAATCCATTTTGACAACGATGAATTATTTCACTAGGTGGACAGAGGTCGTTCCATTAAAAATTGTAAATCAAGATCAGGTGATATATTCTATCAAAAAATTCATTATCAAAAGGTTTGAAGTTCCTAACATTGTGGTATTTGATAAAAACTATTATTTTTCTTCAATAAAGTTAAATGAATTTTATTTAAAGAAGGGTATTAAAATATAATATTCTTCCAACTACCACCCACAAGGAAATGGTATGGAATAATATACCAATAAAAACCTTCTCTGAATCATTAAAAGATCCATTGATAAAAATCACAGAAATTGGCACAAGTGACTTTCATCCACATGACAGACTGACATAGATGCACACAAAATTTCATTAAGTAATTATTCTTATTTATTTGTCTACAACAAGGAATCCATCCTACCAAATAATGTAGCTTTACTCTCCCTTCTATTGGCTCAATCCGCTAGAAAATATCCCTACCCCAAAATGCAAGAATGCATAGAAGAATTATTAAAATTAGAAGATGAAAGGGACAGAGCCAAACAAACTTTCTCTGAACACCAAAGAATAATAAAGAAGTGGTTTGATAAACATTTGGTTAGAAATAAAAAATTTGAGATTGGTTTTTTAGTGTTAAAATGTGATAAATCCCACGAAGAAAAAGGAAAATATACAAAATTTTAAAAATTATTCCTTGGCCCATTTGAAATTGCTGAAAAATTGGTCCTTCTACATTTATCCTTCAATAACTAGAAGGAGAGAAAGAAATTATCCTAGTGAATGGCGAGATTTTAAAAAATTACTTCTCATAAAAGTGATCAAAACTGTAAAATATGTAAATAGGTCTATTTTTTTTTTTTTGAAACAATAAAAGGTTTGTTATCCTCAATAATTATTGACACATTCTAGGTTCTATTATATGGTTGTATACAACAAAAAATCATTGTATTCAAATCTTCTTTATAAATATTCATGATTTGGAAGAAAAATCCTTTATATTAGTGGTGAAACTCCTCTATTACCAAGATTCCATGTCTATATCTCTATTGTATATCGGGTTTCTTACATATTGTGTATTTTGAGATCCCCATTTCACATCTGAAAGATTATAAAAAATAATTGGTGGAAGGAAGACCTTAAGCTGAACCCTACAAGTGAGTAGACTGCTAATAAAATATAAATAATTCTCGTATCATCCCACTTCCTTAAGCACCCGATTTCTTATGCAATACATATATTTAAATCATTAAGGGAACAACTAAATAAATCAAGGAAGTTGAAAGAACTAATTTGTGTGGGAAGTACAAGTAAGCCCATCGGGGCTATGGACACTCGTTGGTAGTGAGGCCATTCTTATATGATACTAAGGAATCTTTTTTGGGTCTATGGATTCTTGCAAGCATTCATGCGATGTCAATTCAAATAGAGACGAGGAAAAAATGAAGGTGAATGTTTACTTAATCAAGGTAAAATATTTAGGTCACAGCTTGTACCAATTTTTGGACTAAAGCTAAAGGAAATTACCTTCAAATTCCCATTCAAAAATGTAATCAGTAAGCTTCCTAATACTTTATTTTGGTGAAAATATGTTTAATACTTGGTGTTTGGTGGTACCTATAAATTAAATAATTTATTCTTTCAATCATGTGACTTAACTCTAACTTTTGATGTGTATATTACTTTCAGTTAAAGCTAGACAAAGATGATTTTTTCTCCCAATATGTTTCCATTTGTTGAGCCTCAACAACCCCACATTATTCTTATTTTTTAGAATAAATAATAATGGTCCCTTTTTTTCAGTTTCTTTCATTTTTCATTTTCAATTTTTGATGGCATTTATTTCAAAATAATCTTTAAAAACACAAAAAGATAGAAAAAAAATATATATATATATATATATAACTCATTGGGATACACCAATGTAACAATTTCCTGAAGTCCTGATTTACATGATGAATCAATTTGGTAAATACCGGATCGTATCTCACCACAAGTTAATTTTTTAAGAAAAACCCCAACATCTTGGTATCCTCATCTCCTGATACCCCAACTAATTAGATGATAGGACTCTACCATATCGATCATGCTTTTGATTTATGTTTTGGTAAATGATATTTTGATCAATTGATCACTTAATATCCTGATATCCCAATATTCCAGGTACCCAACACCCCGACAGTTAGTGACACTAAACACTCGATCAACAATACTAGAGCACACCTTGCCTCAATTTGTAATTCATGATGCCCCAATCCCAGATTCCTGATAATATCGGATCAAGATTTTCTTTCACCACATTTCCCTTCTTAGAAATAAAACGTTGATCTCATGGTATCTCAATTCCCTCATATCTGGGTGATCATAGCACTGAAATCATATAAAATCAGAGGTTACTCCTAGGTTCATACTCTTTCTCTTTAGTAAAAAGTTTGATCCCTGGTACCCCGATTAAATGATAAAGTGATAATTAAAATATCCAATAAAGCATAATATGTTTTTCATATTGGACTTCACTCTTTAAAGATATAAGTCTAGTCATTAAAACCTCCCGGTGACTCGGTACCTGATAATGAACTTTCCCTCGCATATTTAAACGACCAGAATTGTCTTCTCCTTCATTATGGCTCTGCCACGACTATTACAAAGCTTAAATGAACAAAATGAAACATTGATTTCTATTTTTTAATGCATTAATCCACTCCAAATCACACATAAACACATTAAAGCACGTTTTAGTCTCATAATAAACCCTGATTTCTTGAGCATTGAATTTTTTACACCGTTTTCACCAGGATTTCCTTCCATCGGTTAGTATTAGAGTTATTTTGATTGATTTACCAAAACCAGTTAGTTGTTTTTAAAATAAAATTTACATTTCATAGTTTTACTTGCAGAAATTTCAAAGACACACTCACTCGAAAAAGAAAAGCAAAGTAGTAGAAGGACGAGGAAGATGAAATTGAAAAGCACCCCAACTCGACATTCTTCTATGATACAACAAAGACAAGTGAAAGTCATAGTCAAGAATGGATCCAAATATATACATTTGTCGCACAAGGAGATTTCACTAAATAATATGAGTCAAATGTAGATGATTTGGTTTATGTCAATGGATCATAACTTCACAAAATTTCCACCTAACCAACCATATTTCCATACTATGACATGGTATGATGAATAATATCTCATACTGACATATATACATGCACTATTGTTAATTCATCCGACCAAATTGTTGGTTCCTTCAAACCTGAGGATGTTAGTAATACGTATAAGCTAAGCCCACCCTCAACAAAGCTTGATGACAATTTCATTAAAGAATCGATTAAGAAAAATGTTGAAAAAGAGGAAGTGCAAATGGTTGATTTGATTAAGCAATGGTGAGATGGCACCAATTATTTTAAGATCATAGGTGAAAATATCTACCATGTCTCTAGAATAAAGAAAACCCCCATGTTGGTTACCAAAATGTTTTTATGTCTATATAGCGAGAAAGATTCTTGAAAATTCAAGTTGAGTTGGGTCCCTCTCATCCATCAAGTCCTCACAGGGAAAAAATTCAATTGGGATGATATACTCTCTACCAATATCATATAAAAAGTGAAAAAGTATAAAGAAGCACCTCCAGGATACTATCCATGATTTTTTATGTCTACTTATTTATTGGATGTTGTTTGCATAGTTACCCTTTTCCCCTTTTAGCTTGGAGTTGGTCTCCCTTTAAGGATATAATTAATTTATACTATAAAATTTTGGCAATCAACTACAAAAATGAATTCTATGACATCTGTAATTTCTTTATGATTCCCCTACATCTAGATTTGAAAAAGCTACCAATCTCAAGATTAACCCAAGAGGCCATGAATTCTATAAAATAAATTGATGATTAGTTTGTATATGAATAATTTTCATATCTCAGAATTTATGGTTGTGAAGGAGCTCCTCATCTCTTACCCAGGTATGTCCCAGAAAAGATAGTATTAAGAGAGGTTTCATATTAGATTTTTCAGTGTCATCATTACAACCACATTGGTAAAAAATCAGTGTTGTATGTCATTAAAGATGAACATGAACAAATAGTTGAATTTTTTGCAGAGTCTCAAGTACAATCTAAAAATCAGAAGGAGTTCCAAGATTTATTTGATAATCTGAAGATATAGGAAGAAAAAGGAACCATTTTTCGACCAGGGTACTCCAAAATGTCTCAATAAGAAAACATACAAACACAAGCCTCACTTGACTCCTGGAAAGCTAGCTATTTATTTTCACAGGTTTTTATTTAGGAAACAAGCAAAGATTTCTCAAACTTATAGGATTCAACATTGTATATCATTGAATACTATGAGATTCCTCATGTGCAATTTCTAGTAAGATCAATGCCCCTATAAAATTTCCATATATATGTGCAACAGCTGGTAGACTCAAGGGAAAATAGAATCAATAATTTGAGTTTCTAGAATTTGGAAAGTATTAATCAACTTCTTGCTCATCCAATAGAATGGTCAAAATAAATTGATAACCTTTTACCAATTTTTTCATCTAGATGAGAGGAAATTGCTAATAAAATCTATTGATGTAAATTAAACAAGGAAATTCCCCAACCTCTCTTAATTGCACTTATGTTAGAAAATGTTTCCTTATGGTAAATTCAAGGACAAACACAAGGGGAAAATGTTATCACACGAGTTGTTGGAACTAAGTAGAATATCTCACCTTAGTATCATATCAAAAATCAAATCAAACACCCCGGCCTATCAATTTTATCAAACGAGGGAAACAGTTCTATGATTTATGATCGTTTCTTCTATTTATTGTAATTTTGTAGAAAGACAAAGGGTTGGAAATTCTAGAAAGAAGGTTATGTGCACTATTGTAAAAAACTTAAACTTTTGAGTTTTGAAGACCTGGAAATGGCAGTGGCTATATGGTGTTTTCCTGGTTTTGGTACTTTAATATTCAAGACTAATGAAATATTTATTTTGCAAGGAACATAATTATTTTTTCACATTTATTAATGAATGCAAATTTTATATTCTCAATTTTTGCATTGTTGATAGAATTTTTGCATTGTTGATAGAATTTTTGAGAAATCCTTATGTTGATTCATTCCATACTAAATTTTATATGAATGATCAGAAAATGAAAATGAATATGCATATTAATGACTGTTAGGTAACTATTTTCTATATTCGTTGTTAAGAACCAAATATCAATATAGCATAGAAAAACATCAGAAAAAGTACTCAACGCCTTGAAAAAGAGATAATTTCA
>SNQJ01S0013248.1:0-15540 GCA_010110895.2 Picea sitchensis | reverse complement strand
TTTCTTAAAAGCCTGGGATTTCAGAAAAGTGAGGTTGATGCAAATCTGTACTTCAAGGTAAGAGGTAACCAACCTGTTATACTAATCTTGTATGTTCATGATCTCTTTCTAAAAGGAGATGAAAGGCTAATAGCCTGGTGTAAGAGGGAGCTAACCTTAGAATTTGAGATGAAAGACTTAGGCTTGATGTATTACTTCCTAGGATTGCAAGTGTGGCAAAGACATGGCGAGATATTTTTGGCACAAGGAAAACACATAGTGGATGTACTAAAAAGGTTTGTTATGATGGATTGCAAATCCATGTCTACTCCGATGGTTACCAACCTGAGGAATCTACATGACTCTGATACAGGTTCAGATTTGGTGGATCCCACCATGTATATGCAACTGATTGGATCATTGACGTACATGATCCACACTAGACCAGATATATGCTATGCAGTGATTGCAATGAGTCAGTTCATGACTAAACCGAGACAAAGACACTAGGTGGAAAAAAATCACATCTTGCGATATCTTAGAGAGACCATTACTTATGGTCTAATATATACATCCAGTGGTGGTTTATTTCTACATGGGTATGCAGATGTTGATTGGGCAGGAAGCCCAGTGGATCAGAAGAGTACTTTCATATAGTGCTTCAGTTTAGGATCCGCTATGATCTCTTGGTCAAGCTGGATGCAGGGATCCATTGCACAGAGTAAAGTAGAGGCTGAGTACATTACAAAAAGTGATGCTAGCAAGGAAGAAGTATGGCTCAGAAAATTGGTTTTTGGGTTGTTTGGAGACAAGCTCAAGACGACGATGGTTCACTGTGATAATCAAAGTTGCATAAAATTGACAGAGAACCTCGTATTTCAAAATAACTCAAAACATATTGACATGAGCTACCACTACATCTGAGACTTGGTCCAGAGAAAAACTGTAAAGTTATAGTACATAGCCATGAGCGAGCAGGTAGCTGAGATCTTGACCAAGCCTCTGACCTCGAGATAGTTTGTGCAGCCGAGAGGCAAATTTGGTGTGGCTGAGAATGACTCCCTTGCTGAGAGGGAGTGTTACATTTGGTAGCATCGATAGTCATTCTCCAATGAGAGGCCATATGGTCCGCCCTGAGGCTACCGAGGGAGATTTGGAGAATCAACTAGTCTTGTCAGGTATTGAGAAAAGTTAGGGGGAACGCACACCCTCTGTGAGTCAAACCAAAAGTCAGGATGAACGAGATTTTATGTGAGTCTAATGCAAAAGTCAGGGGGAACATACAAAATTTGTGAGCATAGACAGTCTAGTGCAAAATTCAGGGGGAACATACAACCTCTATGAGCATAGAAAGACTAGTGAAAAACTCAGGGGGATAATATAACCTCTTTGAGCATAGTCAAACCTTGTGAGCCATGAGCAAAAGTCAAGGCATATAGAAAAAGTTAGGTTGAATATAAAACTCCTATGAGCTAGAAAGAAACAATATTCCTAATATTGAAAATGATATAAATGTATTGATCTAGTGTTTTGGCACGTGTAACATTATCCACCATCAAGAGAATTTCAAATTGCCTTGTAAAGAGTCAATTTTAAACTAAATTTTTAAGTCTATTTCTATTTTAGAGCTAAAAGTGTAATGCTAAGTTGTAACTGAAGTCTTAAGTCGAGTTCTATTTTAGAACTAAAGTGTAATGTTGAGTTGCAACTAAAGTCTTAAGTTTAGTTCTATTTTAGAACTAAAGTGTAATGTTGAGTTGCAACTAAAGTCTTAAGTCTAGTTCTATTTTTGAACTAAAGCATACTAGTCTCAAGTCTAGTTCTATTTTCGAACTAAAGTATAATGTTGAGTTGTAACTAGCCTCAAGTTTAGTTCTATGTTCGAACTAAAGTATGAAGATGAGTTATGATTAACTCATGCAAACATGTTACTATTTTGAATCTCTCTTCTTCTCCTCTTCAGCCTATATAAGAAGAGGTCGAACCCTCTCTTCAACACAGTTTTGATATGTAGGTTAAGAGAGAAGAAATAGAGGAACATATCAGTTATAAAGAGTCAACATACCAAAGCAACATATCAATGTTTTATATCAACAATAGAGGAAGCATATCAGAGGTGTATTTCATCAAGGTATTTTAGGTCTTTGTCAAGTCAAAGTCATCTTGTCAAGCTCTTTAAGAGAAAAACGTTCATGGTGGATATTTGTAATATATTTTACATTATTAATTCAATAAAGGAATATCATTTGCTGGGGTTTTTCTCCCTGTACAGGGTTTCCCCAGGGTATATGTGTTGTTGATGTGGATGCTTACTTATCTACATATTTATTTCTATTAGATTATGATTTTCTATTGTTGAAGTGTATTAAGATGGAATAAAAGTGTTGAAGAAAATAAAAGAATTAATCTGCATAAGAAATCAAGCTCATAATTTAACATGTCTTTCCATGCCATACCTTGCCTTTCCTTTCCATTCCATGCCATGCCTTGCATTACCTTGACATGTCATGCCATTACATGACATTCCATGACATCTATTTCCTTTCCTTATCATGCCATGCCATGCCTTTCCATGCCTTGCCATGCGATACCATGTCATATATTTATTTACCTTACCTTGATAATCCATGCCTTGTCTTACACTACCATGCCTTTCCATGCCATGCCTTGCGTTTCCTTTCCATGCCTTTCCTTTCCTTGCCTTCCCTTTCCATCCTATGTCATGCAATTCCATGCCTTCAGTTTCCTTTCCTTTCCATACCATATCATAAATTTCCATGCCATGCCTTGGGTTTCCATGCCACTCCATGTATTACCTTTCCATGCCATGCATTTCCATGCCATTCTGTGACTTTCYTTTACATTCGATGCCTTTCCTTGTGTTCATTTTCCATGCCATGTTGTTCCATGCTTTTCCATGCCATGCTATGGAATACCATTCCATGGAATTCCTTTCCTTTCCATGCCATGATTTTCCTTTACATTCCCTACCATGCCATGACTTTCCATGCTATGCCTTGCCTTTCCATGCCTTACCTTTGCTTGCCATGTGTTACCTTTTCTTTCATTTCCTTTCCTTGCCAAGCCATGCCTTTCCTTTCCATGTCATGCCTTTCCTTTTCATGCCATATGTTTCCCTTCCATTCCATTCCATGCCTTGCATTTCCTTTCCTCCCAATGCCATGCCATGCCTCACCATTCCATGCCTTGCCTTTTCTAGGATGACAAGGTGTTAAATTGTCAAACATATGTAATAAGCACTAAGGAAAACCCTAGTCCCAGAGATCATGTAACAAATTATTTTTGGGGAAACAAAATTAAAGTAGAGGGGCCCCATTACCTAAAATATGGTGCCTCATATCCAATACAACCGAGGAATCATCCATCTAAGTATCAACTTGAGTTTTATCATGAGTTGCATCTTGCCTCCTCAATCCATTCAGGGACATGTTGGAAATTTGGTCTGGGGGAACAAATTCCAAAATAAGAAACATAATGGAGTTTTGTAAGCTCGCACATGTCTATTTGGATAATTCCCACATGACCACCCTACCCACAATCACCCAACACAATGTTCTTGAAAATCGATCTCTTGTTCATAATTTTCACTATGCATCATTGAGCAAAACCCCAGTCCCTGAGATCCTGCAACAAACACTTTTTCAGGAAATAGAATGACAATGAAGGGGCCCCACTAGATAAAACATAGAACCATAGATCTAATGCAACCAATGTTTCATCCCTATGAGTCATGTTTTGAGATTTGTCACAAATTTCAACTTGCCCGCTCAACCCATTCAGGGACATGTTGGAAATTTGGTCCAGGGGGATAAAATGAAAATCGAACAACATAACGAAGTTCTGTAATATCTTTCCTGTCTATTTGGAAAAGGCCCATGTTACCACACTACCCACAATAACCCATTATAGTGTTCTTAAAAATCAACCTCTTTTTCAAAATTTGCACTATGCCTCATTCAGAAAAACCCTAGTCCCAGAGATCCCCCAAAAACAATTTTTTGTGCAATGAAATGATAGAGGAGGGGCCCACTAGCTGAAACAAATTTAGCCAAATTCAATTCAACCTATAGTTTATCCATCCAAGTCCCTGTTTGATTTTTATTGTGAGTTTCAACTCACCTCATCAATCCATTCAGGGACACGTTGGAAATTTTGTCTTGGGGCATAAAATCCAAACCATGCGGCATAAGGAATTTTTGTATGCTCCTTCATGTCTATTTGGCCAAGGCACACATGACCACACTACCCACAATCACCCAACACAGTTTTCTTGAAAATCGACCTCTGGTTCAAAATTTGCACTATGCCTCATTAAGCAAAACCCTAGTCCTAGAGATCCTGTAATAAACATTTTTCTATACAAAAAAATGACATCATATGGGCCCCACTATTTGAAAACTGGTTCCCTAGATCCAATTTAATCGATGGTTTGTCCATATGAGTCCCATTTTGAGTTTTATCATGAGTTGCAACTCACCTACTCAAGTCATTCAGGGACATGTTGGAAATTAGTTCAGGGGCATAAAATCCAAACCAAGGAGAATAATGGAGTTTCGTAAGTTCTTGCATCTCTGTTTGGCCAAGGCCCATGTGACCACTCTACCTGCAATCACCTGACATAGTGTTCTTGAAAATCGATCTCTTGTTCAAAATTCGTACTATGCCTCATTGATAAAACCCTAGTCTTGCAAATCCTAGAACAAACACTTTTTCAGGGAAAAAAATGATAGAATAAGGTCCCCACGAGTTAAAACATGATGCCCCATATCCAATGCAATCGACAGTTTGTCCATCCAAGTCTCGGTTTAAGTTTTATTGAGAGTTGCAATTCGCCTCCTCAAGTCATTCATGAACATGTTTGAAATTTGGTCCGAGGGCATAAAATCCAAACCTATCATCATAATGGAGTTTCATAATCTCATGCACATTAGTTTGGCCAAGTCACATGCAACAACACTACCCAAAATCACCTGAAAAAGTGTTCTTGAAAATCAATCTCTTGTTCAGCATTTTCACTATGCCTCATTGAGAAAAACCCCAGTCCCGAAGATCCTGCAACAAAATGACAGCAGAGGTTCCCCACTAGTTGAAACTTGGTTCCCTAGATCCAATGCAACCAATGGTTTATCCATTCGAGTCTCGTTTTGAGTGTTACCGCGATTTGCAACTCGCCTCGTCAATCCATTCAAGGACATGTTGGCTACTTGTTACAGGGGCATAAAATCCAACATGAGTAGCATAACATAGTTTTGTAATCTCTCACACATATTGTTTTCCAAGGCCCATGTGACTACACTACCAAAAACCACCTGAAGTAATTTTCTTGAAAATGGACCTCCTATTCATAATTTGCACTATGCCTCATTGAGAAAAACCCTAATCCTAGAGATCCTACAAAACATACTTTTCCAAGGAATGAAATGATAATGTAGGGGCCCCATTAGCTGAAACTTGATGCCTCGGATCCAATGCAACTGACAGTTCATCCATTTGAGTATCGGTGTGAGTTTTATCATGAGTTTCATCTCGCCCCCTCAAGGCATTCATGGACATGCTGGAAATAGACGTAGACTTAAACCATGACCATGAAATAGACCTAGACCTAGACCTAGACCTAAACCATGACCAAGACCTAGACCTTGAAGAAGACCTATACCTACACCATTACCATGACCTATAACATGACATAGAAAATTACCAAGACCATGGCACGACAAGGTGTGACAAGGAAAGGCATGTCAAGGCAATGTCAAGGTATAGGTCTAGGTCTAGGTATGGCAATGCAAGTTAAGCCAAGGAAAGATATGACAAGGCTAATAAAATCTAGACATGTCAAGGCTAAGGAAAGATAGACATGTCAAGGCAAGGAAATGTCTATATCTGGGACTAGTGTTGGTTGTGGAGCCTGATTAGCTTCCTGATTCAGAGGTGTTTTACTTTCAGCCGTGTTTATACCCCATGAAGTATTTACACCCCAGATGTATGTACACTCTTCCACGTGGGGGAGTGCAGAGGGGGGCTACCCCCTCTGCAGGGTCCGAGGGGGCTATCCCTCTGGCTGGGGGAAAATGGGCCCCCAGCGGGGGTTCGAGGGCGAAGCCCCAGAAGGAAAAATTGCCTTGTAAATGTATATTGTAATTTCATTGTAAATTTGGACCGTTCATTATAAGGTTGCAGATCTAACAATAGAGATTATGTTAGGGTTTTTATCCCTAGAAGGAAACCCTCTTTTATGCGAGAAATGTATTGCGGCTATGGTTGATGGTGAGTATTGTATTCTGAGAGAGGAGATTGTGAGAGAAATAAGAGGAAGTTACAATGGGTTTTGTTGTAGGTTGTATCCCTTCATTTGTTGGATAATAATAAAGAAAGGACCTAGCAATTTCTCTAGTGGACGTAGCCCACACTGGGTGAACCATGTAAATCTGTGTCTCTCTTGTATTGTGTATCTTCTGTGTTTTGTTTCTGCATTTGTTTTATTTTATTGCTCCACAATCCTGTTTCTCTAACGATTGGTATCAGAGAAAAAGGTAACTCGCAGGAAAAGAGGGTTCCTGGTTCAAGTGGGAGAAATGTTGGAAGATGGAAATTTTAGGTTCGAGAAATTTAACGGCCAAAACTACCAGTTATGGAAGAGGTAGATGGAATACTGCTTATATCAGAAGGATCTATTCCTACCATTGGGTGAAATAACAAAGAATTGATCATCTACGAAGGACGAAGAATGGGAGATTCTTGACAGAAAGGTTCTAGGAACGATACGGCTGAGCCTGGCAGCGTCGGTGGCTTTCAATATTTCCAAAGAAAAGACAAGAAAGGGTTTTATGGATGCATTGGCCAAATTGTATGAAAAACCCTATGAATCCAATAAGGTATTTCTAATGAAGATATTATTTAATATGAAGATGTCGGAAAGTGGGTCTGTTGCAGATCATTTAAATGACTTTAATACAATTACTAATCAACTAAGTTTTGTAAAAGTGGACTTTGATGATGAGGTTAGGGCTCTTCTAGCTCTTTTACGAAAGCTCATTGTTGTGAAAGATGAATGGTTTGGTCATGGCCGTAGTAACTCTGCCTTCCGGTTCAAACACTTTAAAATTTGATGATGTTGTCAGTTATCCTAGGTGAGGAAATGTGATGGAAAAGCATAGGTGAGACATTAGGAAATGCATTGAACATGGAGAACGTGGGAAGACAAAAGGATAGAAGAAAGGGCTCTGTGAGCCATGGGAATTATAGGAAGGGCATATCCAAACTGCATTCTTGGAAAGATAGAGGATGGAATTGTGGGAAGAAAGGACATTCAAAGATCGGCAGAGTCTAAAGAAACAAAGAGGATGACAACAAGAGATAAATCAGAAGCAAATGTAACAAGTGATGTTACAAGATGCTTTGATTCTTCAGACATATTTCCGAAGTCTTGGTAGTAGATTCAGGGCTTCATTTCATGCCACACCCTATAGGAACATTTTCTAGATTATATTCAAAGTGATTTTGGACAAGTTCATTTGGGTGATGTGATGCACCACCATGCGAAAATTTTGGAATGAGAAAGGTAAAATAAAGCAATGAAATGGAAACCTCGCTAGTTGAAGAAAAAGAGGTAAGACATGTTCCGCATTTAAGGAAAAGTCTAATTTCAATAGGGCAGTTGGCAAGTGAAGGTTGTATCCATATTTACAGATAAGACGTGGAAGTTCATCAAATGATCATTTTTTATAGCAAAATGAAGGTAGGTAAATTGTATTTATGTACTAGTAAGATTGACTCTTCTATATATCTTTAGATTTTACAAGAGTGGATACAACACTGGCATCATAGGATTCAATAAGGAGTGAGAAGGATGCAGACATTTCACAAAAGAAAATTTGTTGCCATATATTAAACAAATTGATTTGGAATTGCGAGCATTGTGTTTATGGAAAACGTAATAGAGTCCAGATGCATCGTGAGTTCGAAAAGAAAATAAGAGTGAAAGGTTAGAGCTTGTGCATATAGATGTATGGGGACCACCAAGATATCTCTGGTGGCCTTCATTATTATATTACTTTTATTGATGATGCAACAGAAAAACTTGGGTTTATTGTGTTCACAAAAATTGATGTTTTTGATACTTTTAAGAAATGGAAAGCTTTGCTGGAGAATGACAGAAAAGAAGTGTCTCAAATCAAATAATGGAGGTGAATATTGCAAGAAGGAGTTTGATGATTACCATACCATGATCTAGAGAGAAGATAGTTCCAAGAACACCACAAGAAAATGGTGTGTCAAAGATGATGAACAGGACAATCATGGAAAGGAGTACATGAGATTGCACATTTATTTTCCTTACATTTTGGGCGCATGTTGTAGATAATAATATTTACTTAATAAACGCAGGACCTTCAATCTCTTTTGGATGGTATAATTCAGAGGAGAATGATGAAAAAGGTAACCATTCTTTTTTGAAAACTTTGATTGTGAAGCATTTGTCCATATTGATAAAGGAAATAGAATAAAGCTTGAGGCAAAACCAAGAAGTGTACATTTATTGATATAGTAGTGTTAATGATTTTGAGACGCTTATGGGATTATGAAACAACAAAATCATTAGGAGTAGAGATGTCATATTCAATGAGAAGTTCATGTACAAAGATCAGCCATGTGGAAAGAAACAAGAAAAAGAAAAACAACAATACACGCTATTTGAGATCACTGAAAAGAAATTACAAAGGAACCAAAATGTACAACAACAGAGCGAAAGCAAGTACCTCAAACACATGGAAGTGTTGTTAGAAAATATACCATCCTAAGCATACCCCCTAACGATACTCTCCTTTCATTGTATTATTTATTGTTGATTGATTCGAGTGAACCATAATGTTATGAAGAGGCAATGCAGTAGACACCAAAAAACAAGTGTATAAGGCATGAAAGAGGAATGGATTCATAGCAAATAACCAAACTTGGGACTTGGTTCACTGTCTATGATAAAAAGAGCATTGTAGAATAAATTGGTTTACAAGTTGAAGGAAGAAGATGGAGGAGAAAAGCTTGCATAAGGCTAGACTTGTTGTAAAGGGTTTGCACAAAAGAAAGTTATAGATTTTGAAGAAGATTCATATAAAATGACTTCAATTAGGACTATTTAAGTCTTGTAGCAGTAGAAGATTTGCATATTGAACAATTAGGATGTAAAAACAACTTTTCTCCATGGGGATTTGGAGGAAGAGAGATTTATATGCAGCAGCCCATATAGGCATGAGTCAGGAAGGATAATTTTGTATGTAGGTTGAATAAGAGCTTGTATGGCTAAATTAAGCTCCGTAGACAGTTTGACAGTTTTATGATAGAACATGGTTATAATATATGTCATTCTGTTCACCGTGTTTATTTTAAAAAGGCTAGAAAAATGGAAGCTATATTATCTGATATTGTAGATGACATGTTTGTTGTAGGTTCTAATATGATATAAATATGTTCAAGAATAAATTATCCAATTCATTTGCGAAGGAAGGATTTGGGTGTTGCAAAGAACCCTGAATGAGAATAACAAGAGACATAAAAAATCTAAATTGATTGTCTCGAGTGGTGAGTACAATGAGAAGGTGTTGGAAAGGTTCAAAATGAAGAATACAAAACTAGTTAGTGCTCACCTTGGCCAACCATTTCAAATTAACTAAGGAAATGTGTCCCAAGACATAGGAGGAGATAGAATACATTTCCAGTGTCCCTTATTCATCAGTAGTTGGCAACTCGATGTATGCAATGGTTTGCACACTGTGATATTGCACATGTAGTGGGAGTTGTGAGTAGGTATATGAACAATCGAGGTAAAAGTATGGGAGGCAAGAAAGTGGATTCTCGTATTTGAGAGGTACCTAGCTAATCATGCATTATGTTTTGGAGGTTCGTGACATCTTTTCTACAGGATATGTTGATTGTATATAAGGTGTGATAAAGTCAACAAGAGGAGCACCACTGCAGTATGTTTTACTATAGGTGAAACAACAAGAAGTTTGATTTTGAAATCGCAAAAGGTTGCTGCACTTTCAACAACGTAGGCAGAGTTGTTGCTACGAGGCTAGTAAAGAGATGATTTGGTTACAAAGGTTTATGGAGGAATTGGGAAAGAAGCTGTGAGAATAGTAGGTTGTACCAGGACAAAGAGAGTGCACTATTGTAAAGAACTTAGCCTTCCATTCAAATACTAAGCATACATCGAGGTACCACTACACGCATTTTACCTGAAGATGGACATTGAAGTTAAAAGATACACACTAATGTAATCTTGGCAGACATGTTAACAAAGGGAGTAACTAGGGAGAAAAATGAGTTCTTACTCAGCCATTGGTCTTCAAGAATGAATATGGATGAGAAATTTTTCCAGTCCAAGAAGGCTCAGAGTCCAACATATAGTAGTAGTGGAGTTGTGTAGATCAGTCTCCAAGTGGGATATTGTCAAGTTGTGGAGCCTAATTATCTTCCCCGACCTAGGTGTCTTTATTTTCACCCATGTTTATACCCCATGAAGCATTTACACCCCAAGCATGCACACTCTTCCACGGGGAGTGTGCAGGGGGTACCCACTTCACGGGGTTCTGGGGCTATCCTCCTGCCAGTCCGGGGAAAGCTGGGTTCGGCTTAAGCCTCAGCGAAAAAATTCGCTTGTAAATGGTTGTAATTTCATTGTAAATCGATCGCTCATTATAAGGTCAGAGATCTAACGATAAAGATTATAAGTTAGGGTTTTTTTCCCTAGAAGGTAACCCTTTATGAGGGAAATGTATTGCGGCTATGGTTGATGGCGAGTATTGTATTCTGAGAGAGGAGACTGTGAGAGAAAGAAGAGGAAGTTACAATGGGTTTTGCTGTAGGTTGTATCCCTTCATTTGATGGATAATAATAAAGAAAGGAATTGGCAATTTCTCTGGTAGACATAGCCCACACTGGGTGAACCACGTAAATCCGTGTCTCTCTTGTATTGTGTATCTTCTGTGTTTTGTTTCCGCATTTGTTTTATTTTATTGCTCCGCGGTCCTATTTTTCTAACAACTAGGTCTAGGTCTAGTTCTACATGTTATATCTTGTTATTAAAGTTATTGAGTTGAAATATTAGTTTTTATTTATTTTATTTTAAATAAGGCCTTGAAGTTTTTTTGTTTTTCATGTAATCCAAAAGAAATCAAGGATCAATAGTATAATGAGACTACACCATAAGAATATAACATAAACCTATTTAGTGACATCCATTTCTATGTAAAACCTATTGATTATGATAATCCATGTTTCACAACTATGAAGATACATAAGATGTATAAATAAAGAGAGCTTATGTTATGACATTGAAATTCTCATGCAAGTATTTTATCTAAAACATATGGATTAACAAGTTGTAGACTTACATGCTTAATGAATCCTTTGATTGTAATAGATATTAAACTTGTTCATTTAGTACAATTATTATTTAAAAAAAAAAAAAAAGGTATGATACATGAATGCCATTATTTTTTTTATTAAATTAACTTGAGAACAAATTCTCTCTAATGATGAAAATAACCATATTTTTACAAAAAACCATTTTTATGAATATCATAGTGAAAGTACCTTTTAGATTAATTGTGGTTATCCAAGGTGTTAGGGTCCTATAATTATAGGAGGTCTGATGATTCAAATATCATGTGTTGGTCTCACGATGAAGTTCCTGACTTGCTGGTCTCTTGGTTGTTTCCATTCCCCCCTCCACCCATTTCGCTGGATCCTTCATCACCCTACTGCATCCTTCATCCACCTATGTGCCCTCACTCCCTTTCCCTTTTGACCCATTGAGTATGTCTCAGTCGGCACTCATCCCTGCATAAACCAAACTTAGGATAAACAAAAAACGTTAGATTAATAAAATTAAATTAGACATATTAATAATAAATTAATTTGTAATTAATTAATTATTCATTAATTAATATCTAGTAACTAGGTTAGTGTATTATAATTAAATAATAAATAAAAATTAAACTTAAAACAAAATTAAAAACATAACAAAAACCAAATTATATAATTAAAACATTAAAAAGCATATATATAATATATAAAATACAAACAATTACAAAATAAATAAAACATAAAAATAAAATAAATCATAAATAAGAACTAAACTATATAGTTAAAACAAAATATAAATAAAACAAAACAAATTAAAAATAAACAAAAACACGCAAAATATATAAAACAAATAAATAAAAAACAAAACAAAACATAAAATTAAAAATTAAAAATTAAAAAACCCAAAATACACTCTATCCTAAGTTCTACCCACCCATTTTCCCTGTGCATATCAGATCACCCCCTCCCTCATGTCACATCACCTCAAGGGGGTCTGATAAGTGGTATTGAGAGGGACGGTTCTCACCTCTTGGTGAAATCGGACCCCCCCCTCCCAATACCACTTACCACCTCAGGGGGGGTTTGGAAACCACCTTCCAATCTGCAAAACCTCCCTCCCCCCAAAACTAAAAACCGCCCATTTTTGCTTATAAAACATGTAGAATTCCAAAGCAGATTCTGGGCAAATGGAGACAAATTTTTAAAAATTGAGAGAGGTTTTTGTTCCACACGGGCTGAAGAACAAAAATTTATTTAAAATTTTTCATAGGTGCCACCAATTGGGATAATCAAAGCCATCTTTCAGAGTCATTTTTCATATTTTTGGTTTTTCTGTTTCAGTCCTGATTTTGCGGGAGTTGTTTCGGCGAGATGGAGACGAAATTGGAGAAACCAAAGGAGGTTTTTTTCCAGCACATGCTCATCTATAACAACCACCTTCAATGTTTACACAGGTTTCACCATTGAAGAGAAACAAAGGTTTTATTTTACCCCCTTTTTTTAGCAGTTTTGCCCATCTTTGATGGAAAACAATTCCATATTTTTGGGAATTTGTGGTTATTTTTGGCCCAGGTGGTTGAATACGAATTCCTAAGATTGAGGGGTGATCTCTCCTATTTATTGATGTAATTTTAATGTAAAGAGGATGATTCCTGCACCTAGAAAGGCTATTCTCTGTAATATTTTTTCAGATCTACCAGCAATAAAAGGGACTTTTTCACAGGATTCCTGCATGTTGACCATTGGTCAAGTCTTATTTTCTTAGTTGAATGTGATTCTACTCAGTCATCATTATGTTTTCTTTCTCTGATTTTTAAAAGGAGGTTTAGAGTAGAATTTATCTTTGATACTCTGTGTCGAGATTTTAAAAATCTTAATGTTTTCTTCCGATATTACAATGATGAAATTGTTAAATGCTTTGTTATTGTGATTCATCATCTCCTCTATTTCTTCTTTACATCACTTTACTTTTAAAGGATCCAGTGTTTGTATTACCTTGCCCTGTGAATATACCTTATACATCTGTCTTTCATTTCAAACTTGTCACAGACCCCATAGCCCAATGGGATTCTAAAGAAGTCCTTCAGCCAAACCCATGTATAGTATAGCTAGCCTAATATCCCCTTCAAACAAATTTATATCAGACATAGATATCCCTCTCTGAGTCTTGGAGGGCTATATCCAAAACTCGAAGCGGTTTTGATGTTTCCTCTGTGACTGCCTCTACAGCCTTGGGAAGATTGCAGAGTGCTAACACAAGGCAAGGCAAGGAAATGCAAGGTAAGGAAAGTCAAGGAAAGTCAAGGAAAGGAAAGGAATTGCAAGGTATCACATGGAAAGTCAAGGAAAGGCATGGCATGGCAAGGAAATGAAAGGCATGGAATGGAAACACATGTCATGGAAAGGAAAGGCATGACATGGCATGTCAAGGCAAGGCATGGCTTAGCAAGTCAAGGAAAGGAAAGGCATGGCAAGGCATGACATGACATGGCATATCATGGAAAGGAAAGGAAAGGCATGTCATGGAAAGTCATGGCATCAAATGGCATGGTAAGGCATGGCATGACATGGAAAGACAAGGCATGAAATGACATGGCAAGGCAAGGCATGAAATGGAAAGGAAAGGAAAGGAATGGCATGGAAAGGCAAGGAATAGCAAGGAAGGGCATGGAAATTCATGACATCGCAAGGACAGACATCACATGGCATGTTAAGGAAAGACATGGCATAACAAGACATGGCATAGAATGACAAGTCATGGCATGGCATGACAAGCCAAGGAAATGCATGGCATAGCATGGCAAGGAAAGGCAATGCATGGCATGGCAATGTAATGCAAGGCATGGCATGACATGGAATGGAAAGGAAAGGCATGGCTTGGAAAGGAAAGAAAAGGCAATAGATGACATGGCATGGCATGGAATGGAAAGGAAAGGAAAGCATAGCATGGCAAGGCAATGAAATTCAAGGAATGGAAACTCAAGGAATGAAAGGAAAGTCAAGGCATGACATGGCATGGAAAGACATGGAAAGGCATGGGATGACATGGCATGACATGAAAATGAAACAAAAGGCATGCCATGGAAAGGCATGACATGGCATGGAAATGCAAGCCATGGAATGGCAAGGAAAAAACAATTCATTGGATGAAAGGAATGGAATGGAAAGGAAAGGAGAGATAAGGCAAGCAAAGGCATGGAATGATATGGCATGGAAAGGAAAGTAAAGGAATGGCATGGAAAGTCATGGAAAGGCAAGGCAAGGCATGCCATGGCATAACATGGAAAGGTAGGGAAATGCAAGGCATGGCATGGCATGGAAAGGAATGACATGACCTGACATGACATGGAAAGGCAAGGAAACACAAGGCATGTCATGGAAAGGAAATGAAATGAAAGGCATGTCATGGTATGGAAAGGAAAGGAATGGCATGGAAAGTCATGGAAAGGCAAGGCAAGGCAATGCATGCCATGGCATAACATGGAAAGGTAGGGCAATGCATGACATGGCATGGCATGGAAAGGAATGACATGACATGGAAAGGAAAGGAAAGGCAAGGCATGTCATGGAAAGGAAATGAAATGAAAGGCATGGAATGGTATGGAAAGGCAAGGAATGGAATGGAAAGTCATGGAAAGGCAAGGCAAGGGATGCCATGGCATAACATGGAAAGGTAGGGAAATGCAAGGCATGGTATGGCATGGAAAGGAATGACATGACCTGACATGACATGACATGACATGGAAAGGCAAGGAAAGGCAAGGCATGTCATGGAAAGGAAATGAAATGAAAGGCATGGCATGGTATGGAAAGGAAAGGAATGGAATGGAAAGGAAAAAACACTTCATTGGATGGAAATGCATGACATGGCATGGCATGGCATGGCATGGCAAGGGAAGGAAAGGCATGGCATGGCATGGCAAGGCAAGGTAATGTAAGGAAAGTCATGGTTTGGAAAGGAAAACACACTTCATTGGATAGAAATGCATGACATGGGAAGGAAAGGAAAGGAAAGGCAAGGAAAGGCATGGCATGTCATGGAAGGGAATGACATGGCATAAAATGGCATGGCATGGAATGGCATAAAATGGCATGTAAATTCATGACATGGAATGGCACAAAAAGGAAAAGAAATGCATGGAAAGGAAAGGCGAGGCATGGCATGGTGTGGCATGGTAA
>SNQJ01S0013247.1:221706-255974 GCA_010110895.2 Picea sitchensis | reverse complement strand
AAAAATGACACCATTTATGGAACTCTATGGATACCACCCTCCTTCCATCACTTCTTCTCTAAAAGAAAAATCTAAGGTTCAAGTAGTGGAAGATCACATCGAGCATCAACAACAAGTTCTCCAAATCTTAAAGGACAACCTGAAAATGGCACAGAATCACATGAAACAACAAGCAGATCAACATCACAGTGAAAGAAGTTTTGATGTAGGGGATTGGGTGTTTTTAATACTACAACCATACAAACAGATGTCCCTCAAGAAAGCCAAAAAGGATAATAAATTATCACCAAATTACTATGGCCCTTATAAGGTGTTGCAAAAGATTGGTACTATGGCATACAAATTGGAGTTGCCTGCATCTTCACGAGTACACTGAGTTTTCCATGTTTCATGCTTAAATAAGGTTATAGGCGACAAGATCCTAGTTCAAACTATATTGCCAGAACTTGACGAGGAAGGAAAAATCATATTGGAGCCTGAAGCCAAAACTGACACAAGAGTTCGTCAGCTGAGGAATAGATCCATTTTAGAGTATCTCATTAAATGGAGGAAACTAACGGCTGAAGATTCCACTTGGGAAGTTGAGTCTTTTATACAGAAGCATCCAGAGTTACTCAAGCGTTGTGGACAACACTTGTCTCAAGGGGAGGAGAATGTTAAGCCCTAATATTGGCTCATTACCCCTTAATTGGGGAATATTACATTAGTAATGTTATTTTATTTATGTTGGATTTATTCCATTAGTCGTAATTATACCTCCTAGTCTCCTATATATACCAAGGAGACATTTTCATTTGGAGTCATTTTGGAATTGTACATGTATGTGGGCATAAGGAGGTTTCCCCCTCGAAGAGGCTTATTATCTAAATTTATCTCTTTTTCAAGGCGTTGAGTACTTATTCTGAGGTTTTTTCTATGCTATATTGATATTTGGTTCTTAACAAAAAATGTTCATACCTATGTAGCATAAGGTATGAAAGAATTTGGTAAGAATCCCTTATGAAATTATTTCGTTTTCTTAAAGATATGAAAATTATTTTTGAGTGGTTGATTGTATGCCATTTCTATCCAAGTAGGGAAAGATTTAGAAAAGAAGAATCTGAACAATAGAGAGAGGAAGTCTATGCCAGCCAAGGATGATTTATAATCCCTGCAAGAAAATGCATGAGTAAGAAGTACCATGGGTACAATGACCAATCTAGAGAGATTGGGAATAAAGGTGCTCATAGTTAGCACATTGCATGGAATGCGTTGAGGAAATGCATGTTTGCATAAAAGGGTAAATAATGGATTTCCCATTAAGGAAGGAGGACCTTCCAATACTCTACTTTCATTGTAGAGGTGTTAAAGAAAAGAGAATTTTGGGTGGCCATGAGTGTTGAAACCGTGGTTACTAATGAGGGAAAAATGATTGGGTGTATTCAAGAGAACTTTTAGTTTCATATGCATTGATCTGGGATTGTGACTAGCTTATAGAGGGACGCATAAACTTGTTGTAAGAATGAATGAGAATGATTAACCCTATGGTGAAGAGGCCAGTTGGGCTCCAACACACCATGTAAAGGTGATTGTCATAGGTATGGTGAACTTGAACCCAATGTAAGGGTACATTGGGTATGGATGTGGCCATGAATATTGGCACATTGATTAAAGTCAACTGATATTTGAGTTACATTTGGAAAATTGGGTATATTGATAGGATGCATACGTAAATAATGATATATCATTTTTCATGTTACCCTTGAATAGATGAAAATGACTTGGACTATTAGTATGCATTGCTTTAAAAATATAATGTGCATGAAAACTAACAATTTGTTTGGCTGAGGAATGTTGAAATTGCAGGAAGAAAAGGGTCTTGGATATGGAAGCATTGTGAGCCCATAAGGAATACCAATTTCCTACTAAGTTAAACTGCTATGGGAAGGAAAGTCCCATACTTGTGAATCTTGTTCATGTGCGAAACATATCTGAAAATAAATGTGGAATTTGGAAATCTGTGGGTGACAGATTTGCAGAAAAATGATGAATTTGAAATTGATGATAATTTCTCATAATTTTTGTATACCTGTGATACAGGTGAGATGAAAAATATCTGTCTAGGAAGGACATATGAAGGCTGTCAAGCTGGAAAGCATGAAAAAGGCTACTGTTGAGGCTGGAAAACCTTGCGGTTAGCCATGATCGCCCTAGAAAATGTTGTGTTGTGCAAACACAAGCCGGAGGGATGCCTCGACAGAGAAAGTTTGAGCGACGCCTTGAATGTAAGGCTTAATGAAGTCCTTAGAACTAGTCTTGTGTAAGAAGTCATTGGCACAAAAATATGGATCACCCGAGAGTCTGTATAGCATAGAAGGGTATGCCTGAGCCTGGGCCTGGAGGGTGAGTGACCTCAAGGAAGAAGAGACTTTGATAATTCTCATACATTATTTATTGGGATCATGCACACAATGGGTATGTACAGGAAAAACAGTGAGCCAAGATAACAAGACAACCATGTGGATGCAAATCCACAAACTGCACAAATAAGTATTGTGCTAGATTTTGAAAATTTTCCTCTTGAATTTTGCACAACAATAAGATGTTTTCGCATGAAATTGTGATTAATATGCTTGTTGCCCAATATTATTGAAGGAAAGTGACGAAGGCCAAGAGTCTGAAAAGGACCCGACCAAGAAAGCGGATCAAGATTCTGAAGCAACTAAATGACAAAGGCATGACAAGTGTTACTGAGAAAGAACAATGAGGACGATGTTCCTTTTTAAGGGGGAGGGGATTGTAATACCCATGTTTCCCTTAGATTGTAATTAATCATTAATTAGGATTACCATGTTATGGCATGTGAATGATGTAAATGTGTTTTTGTTTAGATTTCCAATGAATGACTGTGGGGGTGAAGCCTTGAAGTACTATCCATGATACCACTAGAGGAAAGAGTGAGGAAACTATAGAGAGGGTTCATTATGTCAAAATGACCCCAAATTTTGTTTGTTGAAATAATAAGACTCATCCTAATCCCAAGGAGAAATCAGTTAATGAGAAATGGACTTGTGGTTGAACTGTAACCAAGTTCCCTAATAAATGGAAGCATGGAGGGTTTCGTTGGGGAGACAGAATGATGTCAGCCCGAAGTGCCATAGAGAGCAGTTTTTCCTGCAAGACCATAGTAACCCGAGTTTCTTCTGATTGAAAGAACAATATGGGTCCAGAACCTTCCTGGGGAGGAAAAAGGCATGCAAGAATAAAAAAGAAAGGGATAATAAGGGATACACACAATGAGAGGGAATGTGTGACCCAGATATGCAAAGAGAAAGAGAAGGAGCACGTTAGGCTCTCTAACTGAGAAGAAGAATAGAAAGAATTAAGTCGTTCTGGTTAAAAGGAAAGAACAAGAGAAATGATCTCGGAGAATTTGAATTTTGCAAAAAACATGACCTGAGCAGAAGGTCACCAAATTGATGCTGAGGGAGCATCTGATAAACCTCGTAGAGGTTGTGATAGAGAAATAACCTCTAAGAAACTGCGTAGGTTTCCTAGTGATATCATGGCTTGGCACGGTAGTATCCATAGTGCTAATAATGAATGCCTATGAGCCTATGGTTGGGTGGAAAGGTGAACACCCATAGTTGGTTGGTTGGCTGCAACTTGCAATAGATAAGTACTTCATATACCCTGTGCACTTAAATTGGATTGTATGATTTGAATCTCTGTAATTGTGATACATTGTGCCTCTCGTGAAATTAATGGTAATAAGGCGTACTGTTCTTTTGTAAACTATTTCATTAGAATGGTTGTAAGATGGAAAATTTTGACTCTTGGCTGGTTGGAAAGTATTCAAGGTGTTTTCCCAAGGAACAACCTCACAGTTCCGGAGTCAGGGCAGACTCTACAGGACTGATACAACCCTGTTGATCCTTCATAAATACCTTTTACCTTAATTATAGCTTAAGCTCTGTGAATGGAAGGTGCTTCCTTCAAACCAATCGTCTAAGAGACCACATGATCATGCCCACGACCTTATCAAATTCATGGCCAAGAGTTATCCGTGTAGCCCACGAGAATTTTCAAAGGACCCATATGACCAAGGTTTTGGAACTCTGTACTAGTTCGAAAGGAACTAAGCTCTTATTGGCTTCAGAGCTCCGGGAGTTCGAAACTCCAGAATGTTATAAGCTTACAATCACCAAAACAACCGAATGTTGGAGTCACGAATTAACGTGAGCCTTGGATTCAAGGATCCTTAGAGACCCTTCTTAATCGTTTGATCTAGCAAAGCCCTACTTTAGGAGTAAAACGAAACCTACACGACTCAACTCTCGAATGCCATAGTTATGAAGTATTGTGGGCCGTCGATCTTTAGATCCTTCGAGATCCATCTCAGCCATCTGTTTGTGGGCCATGTGTGGCGGCTTTGTGGTGGAGAAAAGAGACGTAGATGACCCAAGGCATGTGCCACGTATCCTGCCAACGGGTTTTGAGTAGACACGTGTCCCTCTAGGAGTGGCCTAATACCGAGACCAAGGGACCCCTAAGCCAGAATTGTGAGTTGTGTATCTGGGGACTCCATTGAGAACCCCTACCAACTGTCAGATCCACTAGTGGAAGGATTCATGTGTAGCACTTCGGCGAAGTCATACTCTGGGAGAAAAGGAGTATTGAGTGAGTATAACCCTCGAATTTCGATCTTGCGAAGTGACGTAGACCGTATATCTGGGGACTCTTTGATATCTCCCATGATCGTTAGATTTAGACCGTGGTCATCCTGACGCTGACCACTCCAAGAGAAAAGAGGAAGGTGCACAATCAAAGCATCGAACACTGAAGTTATGAAGTAACAGGAGCCATAGATTCATGGACCTATGTGGACGCATATTGATTGTGAGATGTAAGGGACATCAAAGGGTTTTCAGTCCAGAGTGACATAGTACACTGACGCCAGCTAGGGTGACGTGGACCCACGTCCGATGCGCCACATGTCACCTTGTTTTGTGTTTTCTGCAGACCCCATGTGCCGATTATAATGTGACATTGGCACCCCTTGATGAATCCCTAGCCTTTGACTCGTTTCATTCCCCTTGCGCATGAGTGCTAAACCAAAAGTTGGTGGAGTACCCAAGACTCCGGGAGTTCAGTACTTCAAAAATATTGGGAGGCTTGGACATTGGGGCTAAATTATCAGAAGGGCTGAACCCACCTGTTCCTGTTTGTGCATTTAATTCATCACCATGTGTAAGTGGGGACCCTTCATAAGTCCAAGACTTCAAGAATCTAGAGGATTGGGGTGCAATGTCATAGATAAGTTGAAAGGCTCGAGGGCCGGAGCCATGTGGTGATATTTTAGGTTCCTTCGGGAGTTCAGGATTTTGGGACTCTAAAGGATTTGCGCGCAGAAAGGAAAAGAGACGTTCAACGCCAAAGCGTTGAAGGTCGAAATCCCCTCTAGCTTATATGTTCAATGAGGATCGAGTCTCACCATTGCACTGGCAGTGGATGCACTTCCACTGTGGATGTAGGAATTTGGAGACGATACGAATGGGGTGGACCCATGTGGGTGCCATGTGGCCCTTAACTATTAACAACCCAAGAGCTTTGGGAAACCATAACTTGTAATCCAAAGCTTGGATTTGAGAATGGCGAGAGTGGTTGGAAATATCTTGATGAGAAAAAGGTGATGGAGTGTTGGCCCTTGACCAAGTTTTGGAGAACCTTGTTCATTTTTTACCATTTTTGGGACTTCGACAGGAAATTCGAAGATGGAGAGCCCAAGCAAAGCAGAGATCGCGGGATCTCGCCCCCTTTTTACGTGCCTTTTGTGTTTAGGGTTTATGTAATCGGTGTGGGATGTCAGACCATGGGTCTTACACATGTTTAGTCCCCTTTTATAATGTATAAATAAGTAGCTAGGCAATGTAAGAAGAAGTCAGTTGTAAGCAAGTTAGCTAAGTGCGATTAGTTGTAAAGGCTTTGTGCATACTATGTGTTGAGAACTTGCAGGGCTAAGTGAAAGTGATTGTAAGAAGGCTCCGTGTTGTGCCAAGCTTAGGGAAGGAGGATCTGGCGAGGTGTGCGTAGATCTCATGTCCTATGTGGATTTGGTTTTGTGGCTCTGTGCATGTAAGAAGATTGAAATAAGATAATAAAGAAGAAGAAGAGTTTGTGGACGTAGCCCCACGCTGGGGATGAACCAAGTATATCCTGTGTTGTGATTGCTTTGTGTTATTGATGTGATTTATTCTTAGTACTGAATCTTTATGTATGTTATATGCATTTGACGAAGTAGATTAGTGCTTAGTGATATGAATGAATGCTAGATCTGATCTATTTCTATGTGCTAAGTGCTTGGATGTGTTAGATTTTGTTGAATCCTGTGTTGTTCTGTAATTAGGGTTTTAACCTGCGATGTGAATAAGGATTAAAGACTAATGAATGTTAATTGCTAAGAGATCTGTTAAGTATTTTGATCACAGATCTGTGTCTCAGCTAGGTTGTATACACTTGAGTCCTACAAACCCCCCTGCCTCTACCTCGGGTGAGACTTCATCTGCTTCGCAGGTGTTGCCGAAAGGGCCAGTAGTTAGGGTTTTGTTGGTGCATTGAACCCTGGGTCTTCCCCTATGCCAACAAATGGTTCCGTTGCCGAGACCCGAAACTGTGATTACTGGGAAATGAGGAAAAGAGAAAGCTCTGTGCGTAGATCTGTTGATGTAGTGTGTAGTACTCTACTTGACTTGTGAAGCTCTATGCCAAGAAGAGAAGTCAGATCTGAAGAAAAGAGGTAAGATCTTAAATCTTGGTGCTCTGATAAAGGTAAGATAAGTGAAAATTTTTATTTCGAAAGAATGGATCTAGGTATATTTGATATATTTCATCCTAGTCTGAAAACTAGGGCACACCTAGAAGAAATAAGATGTGATATGAATAGATCTGATAGAAATAGTGAAAGATATATTATCCCTATGCATAGAAAAAGATTTTGGACTAACAAGTGGATGCAGGATCCTAGAAAGATTTTTTTGCAGGTCTATCACTGTGATCCCAGTGTGCAAAACAAGAAAGGTTGGGGATCATTTAAGAGAAAGAGAGGATTGACTCTTTATTATAGTTGTAGAAGACCGAGACATCTTGCTAAGGAATTCCCTGGTAGAGGTCCTATTTGCCTTTGTTGTAAGGCTACTGGACATGAAGTTTTAGATTTGCCTAGAATGATTGCTAAAGTTGAAAAGATGAAACAAGAAAACCATGAAGAAGTTCAAGAAACTAAGGCTATACTAAAGAACCAGAAAGAATCCAAGGCTATATTATTGCAGATGAAAGAAACAATGAATGATCACACAAACATCAGTTTATCAAAGGTTTTAAAAGAGAAAGAGTTCATAGAAACAAGAATAGGAGACTTCGAAATAGAATTTGTATTGGACGCAGAAACTCAGGTGAACATCATGACATAAAGTACTTGGGAAATCTTAGGAAAGCCTTCTATGATTCCTTCATTGAGAGGAATATGATTGATTAAAGGAAAGATGATAACCCTATGTGGAAGACTTACTCATGTACCTATGAGTGCTCATAGAACATGAACATAATAAGAATTTGAGGTCATTAAGTTTTTTGAGAACAACGCCCCTTTTGAACTTTTGTTAGGAAAGACTTGGATTGAGAGAGATCAGATCCAAAGGAGAGAAGAAGAGGAAGCTATAGAACAAAAAAAGAAAGAATTAAGAGATTTCATGGCTAAGAGAATAAAACGCTTAATACAAGAAAAGGAGGACAAGTCGAAGCAACTGAGGGCCAGAGACATGGCTGTCGAAGTCGAAATAATGCAAGAAGGCTTAAAGAACTTATCCATGTAGGAGAGTAGAGCACCTACTCCAGAAACAGTAAGAGAAGAAGTATTATCCTAGAAACTTGTGAAAGATCCTCAACAGTGTGAAGTTACTATGCTAAGAAAATATAAGAACAATAATGGAAAGAGGAATCCAGAGACCGAGATCACAGAGAAGAAATCAAGAAAGCTTAGTAAGAAGAAATCAAAGGTAGAAAAAACTGCAGGAGGTTCTAGAGACGACTTCGTAGAAGGAAATTTTGCAGAACTTGAACCTCGCTGGAATAACATAACAACACCGACTGACACTTCACCATGACGAAGCAATATGTCCATTGGAGGCGTCCCGATCGTTAGAACGACGCTCCAAAACAACTAGAAACACAGTTATTTCCAAAAAGATCACCATTGGACCAGTGGGACCACACCATAACAGATGGAATTGTATTGATTGAGGCATTCCTGCCTGTTGGAGGAGTCTGTTATGATGTTGTCTATTTATCCCATCGAGAGTTGCACCGAGGACAATGTTAGCGATCAATTTAACATCAAAGTTTTTTAACTGTCTTTAGCATTTTTGTGTTAAAATTTTCAAATATTTCTACTTATTAGCGTTAGTTCATAACTTATGAAATATTCATTGACTCTTGATGAAGTTTTATTCACCAACTTTTGTTTCGAAACCATATCATCTACCTGTAACCTGCAAAACTAAATTAAACCTTTTGGTTATTTTTCCTTTGGTTGGTTTCTTTTGGATCATTACTCTATGGTTTCTCATAAAAAAGTTTTCTATAAAAAATACAAAAGGGGTGTGTGCACGTGTTCTATCCTAAGTCTAGTCTATCTACCAAGCCATATCACACCAAACTAGATGCCTAATTCTTATGCAAAGTTTTCAAGCTAAGCTACGAGTAAAGTAACTACTAAAGTCAAAATTTAGTCCACATGTCAAATTGACATACAAAGCCAAGATTATTGATCAAATCACTCAACATGCCAAGTCGACGAGTAAAGCCACGAGTTATGCCATATTTCAAGACATCAAATCCAAGCGCCAAGCTCTATAGTCCATTCATTTCATCAACATGTCAAACTAAGCCTAGCCTTCGTTTTTTTTGGATTTTTGCAAAATTTTGGTTGAGCCCACAGGCCATTTGTCATATCGAGTGAATTATTATGCCAAATCGACACATTATGCAGAGCCACGAGTTAAGCTATATGCTCAGGCCACTAGCTAAGTTTGTGTCATCACATAAATCAAGCCATAGGCTAAGTTACGAATTAAGCCATATGTAACCAAAGCCCATCGTTTAGTGTCGAGATCCATAAGAATAAAATGCAGAGACACATGCCAGGTCGACAAGGTAGGTGCAAGTGCCGAGTCCATTTATTCAATTGTAGGGTATCTATGTTTGCAGGCTATCTGGATATCGTCTCCTCTGCATATGCAGGAAATGTTAATTGTTGGCTCTAAAAAATGAAAGGCCATCCACTTATACGTTTCTGAACCACTGAATCACTGAACACATGTCAAGTTTTATTTGCATTTTTCTTTGGAGAAAACCATTCAATGGATACATATGATGACAACCACTTTCAAAGATGTTTGCAGAAGTTATAATGAGGAAATCTCGACTTCTGGGCATCCGATCTCAAGCACTTCGGCTCTGGGGTTCTGTGTGTTCTTCCAAACCAGTTAGACAACCACCTACATCAAGTTCTGATGGACATCAAGAAGCCCCAAAGGTTTATGAAGCTGAAAACTATGTATAGAAGTGCTCACTTACGATCTGGTCCAAATAAGGGCGTGATGCATGTAGTTTTGATATTCAAATCTCAGGTTTCTGATTGTAATATTCAAAGTACAGTGCAACCTTCAAATTTCATAAAAATATGGAACATCTTCATCTCTATTATTGAAATTAATTATTCCACTAACTTTCAAATATAAGCAGAGAGTTGTGATATCTAGATATGTTCATCCACTTTTTGATGCATCAAAGTTTATAAACATCTGTGCACAAACTCATCCTCATTATGCCAAAGGGGTTCATCTAACTATCTATGAGACAAGGCAAGAGAATGTTCTGCAGAAGTTGTGCGCATTGATGAAAGGAGAGTGGGTTAAAGGGTTATTACCACAGAGCAGTGTTCATGAAGTGTAGAGTGAAAAATCCTTTAAATTTCATATCACTGCAGTGCTATCCGATGATGGCTCACTATTGTTCCTTGAGCTTCAACTACACACTGTTTACAGAGCTATAGATCACGGATCAATTTATTTAGCAACTAGTGCATCAACAGACAAATGGATTTCCATCACAACAAGTTGAGAATACAGTCATTGATCAGCAACTCACACAAGCTTTTGTGATTTTGTAACAACAACACTATCAACAATGGATAGAATCACTTTAACAGGAACCTTGGATCTTTGAAGTACCTCACATTTCAGGGTATGAATGCATTCAGTCATAAAACACTTTGACTGTGAATGGAGTCTATAGGAAAGAAATATCAATGAGGAAGGATTTATGCCTCGAGTAGTAAAAGGCTGGGAGAAAATTCTTTTTTGCAAAACAAATCTTTCAGTGGCTTAGACAAAATTTCACAGTTGTCCTTAGCCACCGAAAGCTCTTCTTTCGATGGCTTAATCATTCTAAATTTTGATCCCAAGCCACCGAAATCATAGACACATGTAGAATGCCAGTATTTTTGCTCAGACTGAATGTTTTTGTTGCTAAATCATCTCAACAAGGTTCTAAATGAATTATAAAATTAAAAGGGATAGAGATCAGTCTCCCTTTTAAGTTTTGAAGCCGATACAAAGGAGATAAGGGTTGAAAATATTTTTCTATTCTTATTTAAAGATATGCCCATGTGTCATAAAAAAATCTGGAGAATCCTTGTCATCATTCAAAGGATTTATGCAGTTGTCGAAGAATTCAGATTTAGATAATGATTTGATTCCTTTTATATAGGATCTATTCCTATTGTTTTGTAACTAGTTTGATATTACTATTTTTAGTATAATTCGATCCTCTTCTATAGGATCTGAGTTATTGATGTAAAGAATATAAAGTCTATTGTTTTGAAGGACTACATAAAGGGGTTCAAGTCTGGATACAGATACCTTGAGGCTATTTTAATAGACTTTCAAACATATAATTCAAATCACAGTTTCCTTTTATTATTGATGTCAGATTGCAATTACCTTTCTCTTTTTGTACTTTGATTCAAGTTTGTTTTAGCTGCTAATGACCGTTATCTCATTTTGTCAGCTCATAAGCTTGGTTTAATACTAATCTACACTATCTTATTTGACCCATCACATGTGTGTTCTGGTTAACAAGCATAACTTTCTTCATCCACCAATTTTTCTATCTATCTGATCATTAATTCTTGAGAGAATTGTCTCATTTGGTTATATACATTTGATTGTCTTGATACCATCCAATATGTAAGTTATCCCATTTGATCCACACATAAGCACAAAACAATCACATTTTAAGTTACTAGGATTCTTCAAGATACAACCTAAGAGAGTTTCTTGGAGTGATAACAAATTGGTGTCGTTGCCAGGGAGAGGAGATTGAAGCTTAGCTTCCTTGGGAAACAACATAGATCTAGCTTTGATGATAGACAAATTATGGACATTTTCTTGGTTGTAATCATCTATTTGGCGACTCCATGAAGGACGAATTCAGTGGCGATTCCATTGATTTGAAATCTGTTGGTGACTCCATTGGTATGAAATGAACTAGATCTTAGTGAAGAGGTATGCATTTTGCGATTTCTCAAGTATTTCTGGTTACCCTCATCTAGTACCTAGTAGATATGAATGGGAAAGTAGCCTTCCCAGATTTTGAGGAGAAGATTGGGAAGTTCCAGCTGAACACTTGCTGGATTTTCATGACTTTATTCATCGGCTTGAAATTGTACATGAAGATGTTCAAATTAAGATTTTCAGTTTTTCATTAGAGGGAATTTCTCGTGATTGGTACCAGTCTCTTCCTATTGCCAGTATCATCTCTTTGGAATTTTTTCATTCTGCTTTCCATGTGTTTTGAAAAGACCAATTTCCAGCTGACCTTTTATATCCCGAATGTTGTCATGTTTTCCATTTATTGAACAAAGATCCAAATATTCATGAAGACTTTGTTGCAGCAGAAGGTATTTCTCATTGTGATCGAGGGATTGTTGATCCACATTATGAAAACCATGGTGGAAATACTAAATCTATATTAAATGCTGAGTGCAACCCACATTTTCCAGAATTGCAGATCAGGGGAATTTGTAGTAACCATAAGGAACAAGGTGATATTTTTCCAGATCTGTTTCAAGATTTTATTGTTGATCCCGCTATTCAAGAAGCTTCATCTCTGTCATTAGGAGCTTACCTTGATACTCCCATATTTGATCAATACAGTGAGGGGGAAGGATATGTTAAGGTTTGTGAAGACTTATTGTTTACTCAAATTTCATCTAGTTCTTCTTTTCAACAGAGAGATGATAAAAAATGTGTGCATGCTGTGATTGATGCTTGTTACGAATCTGTTTCTCAAAACTCCAATGAAGATCTTTTTAGTTTTAATATGTCCTGCAAATATATTATTGTTGGAGAGGAAATTGTTATCCGTGATGAGCCAACATATCATCACGATGAATTCAGATTACAAATATATGGTGAAGGGGAGTAGAGAGGTTCAGATCAGATGTTGATCTTGCATTTTTCTCTGACAAAGGTGTGCAGTCCGCATTCAACATTGAGACCACTGAAAGAAATCAACAGCTGCAACAAAGTCAGTTGGATCAGCAGCATGAAGAGGTATTTCTTTGGGTCTTTCATGACCCTTTTGCTAATTTTCTAGAATCCATGAGCAACATAAATATCAAAACATTTTTTGCCAACGAAGAACAATCTTATCATCTTTTTAAATTATATTTCTGCATGATATGGCTTCCATTATTTTTCGGGTCAAGATCAAGAACAGGTTCAATAAATCAATTTCTGACATGGCTTCATTGGAAGAATGAGTTTACTTGATTAAGAATCAATACAATAGTTAGAGTAGGAATAGATAAGAGAATAAGCTCTTCATATGAACAACTAGATTGTTTTTCAGTTGTTTTCATGAATAAGCAGAGTAGGCTACAAGCAGGATACATTCAGGTTACAGGTTTGCAGAGGATCGGTTCTAAAGGCCAAATGACTCCATAGCCCAATGGTAAAGGCGTATGGAACTACTATTTTCTTGGAAACCTCGTAGGGAGGTCTCCATCCTAGCTAGAGCCAGATGTTAGCGATCAATTTAACATCAAAGTTTTTTAACTGTCTTTAGCATTTTTGTTTTAAACTTTTCAAATATTTCGACTTATTGGCCTTAGTTCATAACTTCTGAAACATTCATTGAGTCTTGATGAAGTTTTATTCACCAACTTTTGTTTCGAAACCGTATCATCTACCTGTAACCTACAAAACTAAATTAAACCTTTTGGTTAGTTTTCCTTTGGTTGGTTTCTTTTGGATCATTACTCTATGGTTTCTCATAAAAATGTTTTCTACAAAAAATACAAAAGGGGTGTGTTCACGTGTTCTATCCTAAGTCTAGTCTATCTACTAAGCCATATCACACCAAACTACATGCCTAATTCTTATGCAAAGTTGTCAAGCTAAGCTACGAGTACAGTAACTACTAAAGTCAAAATCCAGTCCACATGTCAAATTGACATAAAAGGCCAAGCTTATTGATCAAATCTCTCAACATGCCAAGTTGATGAGTCAAGCCACGAGTTATTCCATATTGCAAGACATCAAATCCAAGCGTCAATCTCTATAGTCCATTCATTTCATCAACATGTCAAACTAAGCCTAGCATTCAGTTTTTTTTGGCTGTTTGCAAAATTTTGGTTGAGCCCACAGGCCATTTGTTATATCGAGCCAATTCTTATGCCAAATCGACACATTATGCAAAGCCACGAGTTAAGCTATATGCTCAGGCCACTAGCTAAGTCTGAGTCATCACATAAATCAAGCCATAGGCTAAGTTACGAATTAAGCCATATGTAACCAAAGCCCAGCGTTTAGTGTCGAGCTCCATAAGAATAAAATGCAGAGACACATGCCAGGTCAACAAGGCAAGTGAAAGCGTCGAGTCCATTTATTCAATTGCAGGGTATCTATGTTTGCAGGCTATCTGGATATTGTGTCCTCTGCATATGCAAGAAATGTTAATTGTTGGCTCTAAAAAATGAAAGGTCATCCACTTATACGTTTCTGAACCACTGAATCACTGAACACATGTCAAGTTTTATTTGCGTTTTGCTTTGGAGAAAACCATTCAATGGATACATATGATGGCAACCACTTTCAAAGGTGTTTGCAGAAGTTATAATGAGGAAATACCGGCTTCTGGGCATCCGATCTCAAGCACTTCGGCTCTGGGGTTCTGTGTGTTCTTCCAAACCAGTTAGACAACCACCTACATCAAGTTCTGATGGATATCAAGAAGCCCCAAAGGTTGATGAAGATGAAAACTGTGTATAGAAGTGATCACTTACGATCTGGTCCAAATAAGGGCGTGATGCATGTAGTTTTGATATTCAAATATCAGGTTTATGATTGTATTATTGAAAGTACAGTGAAACCTTCAAATTTCAGTAAAATATGGAACATCTTCATCTCTACTATTGAAATTAATTATTCCACTAACTTTCAGATATAAGCAGAGAGTTGTGATATCTAGATATGTTCATCTACTTTTTGATGCATCAAAGTTTATAAACATCTATGCACAAACTCACCCTCATTATGCCAAAGGGGTTCATCTGACGAACTCAGCAGGAGGAGGAGGATATGACAAAGTAGAATAGGAAGAGAACGAAGAGGAATAAGACAAGCAAGAACATGGCAAACTAAAACCACCTAAGGATCCAATCACGGAGGTTGAGACATCCAAGAAAAGAAAGGTTTCCCCTAAGGAACCATCAAGACAGAAGAAAACATGAGCAAATAAGCCTCAATTACATACTTTACTCACAATGGATGATATTGACCTTATCATTGCAGCTGTATCAGACACCTCGGAGGACATTTTGGAGTGAAGCAAAGCCAAACAGGAGACAATGTTAGACATGATCGAGGCATAGCTCAAAGGGGTACACCAAGCTCTTTATTCGAGTCACGCAGTGTCTACTGCGTCGTTTTCATCAAGGGGCATCGAAGTAGGAGATGAGCCCGCCCAGCTATGAAAATTAGCAGATTTGACCAAGGCTCACCTTCGTCGGGTCTAGGAGGAAAAGGAGCAGGCCATAGAGGCATTAAAGAAAGCAAAGTAGGAAGCCTTAGAGAAACATCGAATTGCACAGCAAGATAAAGATGAACTCCAGGGGAAGTTTGCAGAGGATAAAGCGCAGATCTAGAAGGAAAAATAATAGCTGCTTACAGAGAAGATGGGAGTCAAGGAAGCAATAACTAGGCTTTGTCATTGACCTCGCGGGGAAATGCGTGGAAGGCCTGCATATGAACTAGGCGAAGTACCTATTTAATCAACTGGAACTAGACTGTTGCGAAGCACAGGATCAGGGCTACGAGTTTCACTTTAGCTGGATCCTGATCCTCATCGCCTTTGTTTCCTGGGAGATGTCGGAAGGTGCGACCTTCCCGGATATTGAACCGTTTGAGTTGCTTGCTGTGAAGTTCACCAGACTCTGGTACTCGAGTGATATGAACAAACAGTGGCAGTCAAACGTTGTTTTCCATAAATATTAACTTCAACTGAAGAGAGCCATCGAAGCCGAACCTCGCATGACTCTAAACACCCTACAAAGGTTTCGACCCTTGATGAATTTCTGTGCAGATCGAAACTTCATCTACATAACTGCGCGAGATGATGAACACAAGGAGCAACTTCAGTCATACTACAAACTCACGGAAGAGGACCTGGAGGAGATCACTAAGGACTGGTCTGCATACCTCTTTATTCCCACAGATCCTGCAGAGATGTCTGACCCTGACAGCCTAGAGACCACGCATAAATAACAGGATGCACCCGGGCCTAGCAGAACATAGAAGACCGAAGAGGTCCAAGAATTAAGCAACGCCTCAGGAAATACTGCTTCAATATCACCTAGCCAAGGGGGTGATGACGAAGTAGAAGAGATAAACAAGAAGTGAGCTGAACAGAAGCAAGGCAAAGAAACACCGCCTAGAGATGAGGTTGATCCCCTGAAGAAGAGGAAGGTTTCTCCCTCGAAACCTTCTTCCTGGAAGAAATTGAAAGCCACAGTGACCAAGATGAAGACTGTGCTTATTGCCGCTGATTTTGATTTCATCATCGCAACTCTAAACGACGCTTTGTTGGAAATCACAGAGAAACAAGAAGCCAAGTGTTGGGGCTCAGAAATTTCCTATTCTCATCCACCTTTCCCGTCATCCTTCTTCACATTTCATCGCCCCATCAACTTTTCATGATATCATTTCCATAAATATACTTGGGTTTCACCTTATTGTTATCCACTTTATTCATTTTAGTATTTAAAAGGAATTTGTGATTAAATGTTAGAAAATCAACATGTTTTCATATATATCTCAAATATGTGTGAGCTTTGTAATGTGTAGGAATATGTGAAGGATTAATTCAAAGGACTTCTCGAATACTTCCTCCACCATTTCAATATTTGAGAAGATAATTCAAGACCATTCCAAAGGAGAAGATCATGTAGATTTGGTTGGAATATCTTATCTAAGATATATGAGAGATATGTGTGAGGATTTAAAGGGATTGTATTTTGTAATAATGGGAAATAGGTTGAGAGAATAGTGGATCTATAATAATGAGATGGTTATCTTATCTTCAAGGCTCTCATGTATAAAAAAGAGTGCTCTCTCTTCATGAGGGGGAAATTAGAGAATTCAATGAGGATGTAATTAGAATCAGAGTAGTCATTAGGATTCAAAAGAGAAAGAGATTCTTAGATTTGATTCATATTCTTTCATTGTTATGCTTTCATGATTGTCATTTGATTATTGTTATGTAATTCAAGATAACTTTATTGTGTGAGCTCACATATGTTATTTGTTGTTAACTCTTCACATGTTGTATTTCTTTTCCTTTATGCAATTTCTTGCTTTCCTAGATTAGTTTCATTTCAGCAATTTAGATTAGATTACTTCTACTTCAGTCCTGCATATATAGTGCGTGTGCTTCGTAAGCCTACGAACCTTGGATTGACAAATTAAATGGTTGGGAAAATACTACAACGGAATTAAACGACAATATTTCTGCCTAACACTAAGCAGGAGGAAATGTACGATAGAATTGAGGTCAAACTCCGAGGGGTATAGCAGTCCCTTCAGTCTAGTCACGTAGTCTCCATTGCCCCCCTGCCATTAGGAGAACTAGAGTTGGGAGATGAGTTAGCCCAACTCCACCGACTAACTGATGCGGTCGAAGCTTGCCTTCGACGCGCTCAAGAAGAAACAGAACAATCCACCCAGGCCTTGAAGCAAGTGCAAGGCGTAATCATAGAACAACGTAGAGTTGCAGAATAGGGGAAGGTTTCTCTCCAGACAAAGTTTGAAGAAGAGAAAGTACAGATGCAACAAGAAAAATAATAGTTGCTCGCAGAGAAACTCGAAGTGAAGGAAGAAGTCAACAGAGCACTCCGCTCTGTGACAGGCTTAGAGCTACAAGAAGAAGACCGAGTCATGCATCAATTAGAACAACTTGCAGAAGCTATCCAACAGCTATATCAACAAATAGTAGACTTAGAGCTCCGCACAGTGCCCAACACCCCGCAGGATGTGAGGGATCAAAGAGAAGCAACTGCACGAAACACAGTTGAGCGAATCAAATCCCTCACCATGGAATGTAAGCAATTCACTGACCACAGTGCCCAAACCTATGAGAAACTCATTGAGAATCCATAACTGAAGGCACTGGAGTCGTAGCTCCAAGAGGCGAAGTACCAAGTAGAGACAAAACAAGCACAGTTGAAGCCCCTTCCAGTTGTGGAAATAATGAAGCGATCCCAGTAGTAGTGCACTGCCTAGCAGCAGGTCCACACTATCTAGAGCAAAGTCATGGAAGTGACATAGAGGCTCCAAACTGTATAGGATAAGGCTTACCAACTATTCACAGAGATCAAAGGCTGAGGAGCGGAACTGGAGCAAGTCATCACTGTAGCTGAACAACGCCTAGAGGGACCTGTCAACGAAGTAGTCATACAAGAGTTCGCTGAACAGGAGGCCGAGGCACAACAACAAGTCGAAGTAGCTCGATCCAATCTCGAGGATTTTGAAATAGAACTAGTCAGATCAAAGTGACTCAGGATGAGTCACAGGTGAGTGTTGGGGGCCTGTTGGCCCTTGACCAAGTGTTGAGGAGCCTTGGTCATGTTTGACCTATTTTTTGGACTTCAACAAGCTGTTGAAGGTGGAGCACAAGATGAAGCAGATATCACGGGATCTCGGCCCCTTTTAGGGCCCTTCGTGGGATTCAGGATTATGTAATGGGTATGGGATGTCGGCCCATGGGTTTACCCATGCTTAGGCCTATTTTGTATGTATAAATAGATGCTTAGGCGATGTAGTGAGTAGGAATGGCTAAGTGCTAGAGTTGGATCTGTGTGATCAAGATTTTTAAGTGCTTTGTGCATACTGTGTGAGGTTTGTAAGGCTAGTGCAAGGTATTGTAAGAGACCGTGGAAGGCTGTGTGCTTAGATATACTCGGGGAAGGAGGATTTAGTGAGCTGCGTAGATCTCCTGTCCTCTGCGGAGTAGGGGTTTTGAGGCTCTGTGCATGTAACTGACTAAATAAGATAATAAAGAAGACACAGAGTTGGTGGACGTAGCCCCAAGGTGGGGGTGAACCACGTATATGATGTTTCTCTCTGCTTTGTGCAATGTGTTGATGTGCTTATATGATAACTTGCTTAGTGCTTTAATATAGATGAATGGTATATACATATGTTAATGCTCTGTTCTTAATCGTATGGATGAATACTAGATCAGACCTATGTGGATATACTTAGTGCTTGAATATAGTAGATCTGGATGAATATTGTGATGCTCTGTAATTAGGGTTTAACTGCGCTGTAACTAAGACCGGATATTGATGAATATTAAGTGTTAGAATCACAGATCTGTGTCCCAGCTAAGGTTGCAGACATCTGATTCCTGCAACCACCCCTGTCTCTACCTCGGGTGACACTTCATCTGCTTCGCAGGTGTTTCCAAAAGCGCTGGTAGTTAGGGTTTTTTTGGTGTGCTATTGTAGCGTCGAGTTGTTGTATCTACATTGTGATGCAGGTTTGATCATTATGTTGTTGTGACTGTGTCGTTTGGACATATGTCAGTGTTTGATGCTTGAGTTCAAGAGCATTCTTGAGTCTGATTTTTTCCTCTCCAAGTTGCTTGAAGGCCTGATGCCCAAAACAGTCTTGTTCACTTTTCCTACTAAGTCTTCCCTCTGCTCATACTAAAACTCAATTCACTGACTGAAGTTGATGTGGCCCTCACTTCTTTATGCATTTCTTGTCTAGTTCTGTGTTGAAATCATTCTTGTATTGAGTTTTCTCCATTTTGACCTCCACTCGTATAAATCAAACATCCACCAAACACTCTGATGGGTACTGGGTTTATCCTCTCACAATCTGAGGGTGACTCTCAGTGCTAACACCTTGCATATTCTGAATCAGATGGTTTCATTCTCGGAAATTTTAAAATGAAATACATCATCGCAAGGTAATAAAGTTGAGCATCACATCATTTATGGGATCAGAGACCCACTACAACCTTATGAATACTTTGCTATTCTTTAACATAAAAACACATCCTGCTATCCGACAGCTTCTTAGTGGAATATTTTGGGCATTTTATATTGGCATATAGAATATGATCATGGATTTTATATTGGTATATAGATTATGATCACGACTGCAACGATTTATGAGAACCATCATGCTTTAGAAGATATAACCTTAAGATACCTTCGTGATGAGAGAATACTCTATATGCATTTTTATTGATAGGAAGATTTGCTTCCAATACACAAGCAAAATAATATAAATCAACACCCCATCATCAAATCCCTTAACAATGGAGGTTCGAAGAGCCCTACCTCACTCCAAATATTTTGTCAACGCTTGCAAATTTGTGGGGATAATCTCGAGGGAACTAGGGAGCAAAATTGCATTCTTTTAAACACCTCTAACACTAACAAAGGGAGGGATAACTTTAGTCATCTTTCTATAGTTTAGGTAAAAGTGGCAATAAAAACATGCACAAATATTAATTTTAGGTAAATGTGAAAAGGTAAATTGGTTAGGTAAATGTGTTAACTGATGCATTAGTAAATGCAATGAAGTTATGTACAGTAAATTACATTCATTAATTTGAGAAGACTACAAAAAATATGCAAACATCTTGAGATTATGATTTTAAATTAAAAGATCATTAATTATGCCCGTTACAAATAGGTATAAATCTTATATAAATAATAATAAAAAATATAAAAATATTTTTAACTCTAAATTAATTAATAATAATAATTTTATTTTAAAAATAATAATAATCTTATTTTAAAATAAATAACTGTCCATACACATATTTATGTATAAAATCCTTTATAAAATCCGATAATTAACAAATTTAACGTGAGTATTGATGGTGGAGACATCCTTCTCCGAACATGAGTACTCATCATGGAGACATACTTCTCCGATTCAACCATAGCGTACTCGTTGTTATTCCTATACATTAAATATTAAGCTCGGCTCTATTGATCTTCGCCTTCCAGTATTTGGCAAACATGACGCATGCCCAGCCTGCTCTCTGGATCTGCATGGGAACACAACAACCCTAATTTTAGCACTCTGTCCATCTCCTCCATATCATAAACCTTCCCCAACTTTGGATCCGCCGAATCGAGCAGCCTTCTCTTAATATTCATGTATACTGACTCATTAATATTATTCAATAAAAATCATATCATAATGGTATACTGACTCATTAATATTATTCAATAAAAATCACATCATAATGTTCTAAACTCATAGTATTAACTAAAATACCAATATCCTTCCATTTATTCATGTATACTAACTCATTAATATTATTCAATAAAAATCATATCATAATGGTCTAAACTCATAATATTAACTAAAATACCAATATCTAAAAATCATATCATAATGGTCTAAACTCATAATATTAACTAAAATACCAATATCCCTTATAGTCATTGTTGAAATTACCCATAATAAGGTCATTTGTTTTTTAATAACATGTAAACTTAATACCATATATGAAACCAGAACATTGAGCATTGTTATAATTATTAGAATATATATTATATGTATATTTAATGTGTGTGTTTATTGAATGCAAATGTACATTTTTTTTTTAAACAAATATGATGTTGTTGAAATTCAATTTTTGATAATTATGATTCTTATAATGTTTTTGAAATTCAAATTGGATAATTTAAATTAATATTAATATAATGATGACTTTGTTGATCTTTGTGTTATTATTATTTACAACTTTTTAATATTTGTTGATCTTTGTGTTACATATTTACAACTTTTAATAATAATAATAATAATAATAATAATACACACACAATAATAATAATACACACACAATAATACACACACACACAATAATAATAATAATAATAATAATAATAATAATAATAATAATAATAATAATAATAATAATAATAATAATAATAATCGATTTTCCAGATCACTACTAAACCAAACTTTAGTATTTAATATATTTTAAATAAAATTATCATATTAATATATGATTGATTTATAAAACTTTTAATAAAAAGAATAAGTTTATATCAACTGAAGTGCTATCTGATGATGGCTCACTATTGTTCCTTGAGCTTAGATCAGGGATCAATTCATTCAAGAACTAGTGCATCAACATGCAAATGGATTTCCATCACATCAAGTTGAGAATACACTCTTTGATCAACATCTCACACAAGCTTTTGTGATTTTGTAACAACAACAATGGATAGAATCACTTTAACAAGAACCCTGCATCTTTGAAGTACCTCACATTTCAGGTTATGAATGCATTCAGTCATAAAACACTTTGACTATAAATGGAGTCTATAGGAAAGAAATATCAATGAGGAAGGATTTATGCCTTGAGCAGTAAAAGGTTGGGAGAAAATGCATTTTTGCAAAACAGATCTTTCGGTGGCTTAGACAAACTTTCACAGTTGTCCTTAGCCACCGAAAGCTATGCTTTCGGTGGCTTAATCATTCTAAATTTTGATCCCAAGCCACCGAAAGCACAGACACATGCAGAATGTCAATATTTTTTCTCAGACCGAATGTTTTTGTTGCTAAATCATCTCAGCAAGGTTCTAAATGAATTATAAAATTAAAAGGGATAGAGATCACCCTCTCTTTTAAGTTTTGAAGTCGATACAAAGGAGATAAGGGTTGAAAATATTTTTCTATTTTTAGTTAAATATATGCCCATGTGTCATAACAGAATCTGGAGAAGCTTTGTCATCATTCAGAAGACTTATGCAGTTGTCAAAGACTTCAGATTTAGATAATGATTTGATTCCTTTTATATAGGATATTTTCCTATTGTTTTGTAACTAGTTTGATATTACTATTTTTAGTATAATTCGATCCTCTTCTATAGGATTTGAATTCTTGATGTAAAGAATATAAAGTCTATTGTTTTGAAGGACTACAAAAAGGGGTTCGAGTCTGGATACAGATACCTTGAGGCTATTGTAATAGAATTTCAGACATATAATTCAAATCACAGTTTCCTTTCATTATTGATGTCAGATTGCCATTACCTTTCTCTTTCTGTACTTTGATTCAAGTTTGTTTTAGCTACTAATGACTGTTATCTCATTTTTTCAGCTCATAAGCTTGGTTTAATAGTAATCTACACTATCTTATTTGACCCATCACATGTGTGTTCTGGTTAATAAGCATAGCTTTCTTCATCCACCAATTTTGCTATCTATATGATCATTAATTCTTGAGAGAATTGTCTCATTTGGTTATATACATTTGATTGTCTTGATACCATCCAATATGTCAGTTATCCCATTTGATCCACACATAAACACAAAAGAATCACATTTTAAGTTACCAGGCTTCTTCAAGATACAACCTAAGAGAGTTTCCTGGAGTGATGACAAATTGGTGCCGTTGCCGGGGATAGGAGATTGAAGCTCAGCTTCCTTGGGACACGACATTGATCCAACTTTGATGATAGACAAATAATTGACATTTTCTTGGTTGTAATCATCTATATGGCAACTCCATGAAGGACAGATTCAGTGGTGACTCCATTGCTCTGAAATCTGTTGGCGACTCCACTGGTATGAAATGAACCAGATCTTAGCGAAGAGGTATGCATTTTGCGATTTCTCAAGTATTTCTGGTTACCCTCATCCAGTACCTAGTAGAGATGAATGGGAAAGTAGAATTCCCAGATTTCGAGGAGAAGATTGGGAAGTGCCAACTTAACACTTGCTGGATTTTCATGACTTTATTCATCGACTTGAAATTGTACATGAAGATGTTCAAATTATGCTTTTCAATTTTTCATTAGAGGGAATTGCTCGTGATTGGTATCGGTCTCTTCCTATTTCCAGTATCACCTCTTTGGCATATTTTCATTCTGCTTTCCATGTGTTTTGTAAAGACCAACTTCCAGCTGACCTTTTATATCCCGAATGTTGTCATGATTTCCATTTATTGAACAAAGATCCAAATATTCATGAAGACTTTGTTGCAGCCGAAGATATTTACATTGTGATCGAGGGATTGTTGATCCACATTATGACAACCATGGTGACAATACTAAAGCTATAGTAAATGCTGAGGGCAGTCGACATTTTCCAGAATTGCAGATCAAGGGAATTTGCGGTAACCATAAGGAACAAGGTGATATTTTTCCAGATCTGTTTCAAGATTTTATTGTTGATCCTGCTATTCAAGAAGCTTCATCTCTGTCATTAGGATCTTACCTTGATACTCCCATATTTGATCAATACAATGATGAGGAAGGAGATGTTAAGGTTTGTGAAGACTTATTGTTTACTCAAATTTCATCTAGTTCTTCTTTTCAACAGAGAGATGATAAAAAATGTGTGCATGCTGTGATTGATGCTTGTTACGCATCTGTTGCTCAAAATTCCAATGAAGATCTTTTTAGTTTTAATATGTCCTGCAAAGATATTATTGTTGGAGAGGAAATTGTTAGCTGTGATGATCCAACATATCATCACGATGAATTCACATTACAGAGATATGGTGAAGGGGAGTAGAGAGGTTCAGATCAGTTGTTGATCTTGCATTTTTCTCCGACAAAGGTTGTGCAGTCCACATTCAACATTGAGATCAGTGAAAGCAATCAACAACTGCAACACAATTAGTTGGATCAACAACATGAAGAGGTGTTTCTTTGGGTCTTTCATGACCCTTTTGTTGATTTTATGGAATCCATGAGCAACATAAATATCAAAACATTTTTGTCCAACGAAAAATAATCTTATCATCTTTTCAAATTATATTTCTGCATGATATGGCTTCCATTATTTTTTGGGTCAAGATCAAGAACATGTTCAGTAAATTAGTTTCTGACATGGCTTCATTGGAAGAATGAGTTTACTTGATTAAGCATCAGTATAGTAGTTAGAGTAGGAATAGATAAGAGAATAAGCTCTTCATATGAGCAACTAAATTGTTTTTCAGTTGTTTTCATGAATAACCAGAGTAGGCTATAGGCAGGCTACATGCAGGTTACAGGTTTGTAGAGGATCGGTTCTAAAGGCCAAATGAATCCATAGCCCAATGGTAAAGGCGACTGGAACTACTAGGTTCTTGGAAACCTCGTAGGGAGGTCTCCATCCTAGCTGGAGCCATATGTTAGCGATCAATTTAACATCAAAGTTTTTTAACTGTCTTTAGCATTTTTGTGTTAAAATTTTCAAATCTTTCTACTTATTGACCTTAGTTCATAAATTATGAAATATTCATTGAGTCTTGATGAAGTTTTATTCATCAACTTTTGTTTTGAAACCCTATCATCTACCTATAACCTGCAAAACTAAATTACTCTATGGTTTCTCATAAAAAAAAATTCTATAAAAAATACAAAAGGGGTGTGTGCACATGTTCTATCCTAAGTCTAGTCTATATACCAAGCCATATCACACCAAACTACATGCCTAATTCTTATGCGAAGTTGTCAAGCTAAGCTATGAGTAAAGTAACTACTAAAGTCAAAATCCAGTCCACATGTCAAATTGACATACAAAGCCAAGCTTATTGATCAAATCGCTCAACATGCCAAGTCGATGAGTCAAGCCACAAGTTATGCCATATTTCAGGACATCAAATCCAAGTGCCAAGCTCTATAGTCCATTCATTTCATCAACATGTCAAACTAATCCTAGCCTTCGGTTTTTTTTGGATTTTTGCAAAAATTTGGTTGAGCCCATAGGCCATTTGTCATATCGAGCCAATTATTATGCCAAATCGACACATAATGCAGATCCACGAGTTAAGCTATATGCTTTAGCGACTAGATAAGTCTGAGTCAACACATAAATCAAGCCATAGGCTAAGTTACGAATTAAGCCATATGTAACCAAAGCCCATCGTTTAGTGCCGAGCTCCATAAGAATAAAATGTAGACACATGCCAGGTAGAAAAGCTAGGTGCAAGCGCCGAGTCCATTTATTCAATTGCAGGGTATCTATGTTTGTAGGCTATCGTATCCTCTGCATATGCAAGAAATGTTAATTGCTGGCTCTATAAAATGAAAGGTCATCCACTTATACGTTTCTGAACCACTGAATCACTAAACACATGTCAAGTTTTATTTGCATTTTTCTTTGGAGAAAACCATTCAATGGATACATATGATGAAAACCACTTTTGAAGGTGTTTGCAGAAGTTATAATGAGGAAATCCCGGCTTCTGGGCATCCGATCTCAAGCACTTCGGCTTTAGGGTTCTGTGTGTTCTTCCAAACCAGTTAGACAACCACCTACATCAAGTTCTGACGGACATCAAGAAACCCCAAAGGTTGATGAAGCTGAAAACTGTGTATAGAAGTGCTCACTTACGATCTAGTCCAAATAAGGGCGTGATGCATGTAGTTTTGATATTCAAATCTCAGGTTTCGGATTGTATTTTTGAAAGTACAGTGCAGCCTTCGAATTTCAGTAAAATCTGGAACATCTTCATCTCTATTATTGAAATTAATTATTCCACTAACTTTCAGATATAAGCAGAGAGTTGTGATATCTAGATATGTTCATCTACTTTTTGATGCATCAAAGTTTATAAACATCTGTGCACAAAATCGTCCTCATTATGCCAAAGGGGTTCATTTGACTGCCTATGAGATAGGGCAAGAGAATGTTCTATAGAAGTTGCGCGCATTGATGAAAGGAGAGTGGGTTAAAGGGTTATTACCACATAGCAGTGTTCATGAAGTGTAGAGTGAAAAATCCTTTAAATTTCATATCACTGCAGTGCTATCCAATGATGGCTCACTATTGTTCCTTGAGCTTCAACTACACACTGTGTACAGAGCTATAGATCAGGGATCAATTCATTCAGCAACTAGTGCATCAACAGGCAAATGGATTTCCATCACAACAAGTTGAGAATACAACCTTTGATCAACAACTCACACAAGCTTTTGTGATTTTGTAACAACAACACTATCAACAACGGATAGAATCACTTTAACAGGAACCCTGCATCTTTGAAGTACCTCACATTTCAGGGTATGAATGCAATCAATCATAAAACACTTTGACTTTAAATGGATTCTACTGGAAAGAAATATCAATGAGGAAGGATTTATGCCTTGAGCAGTAAAAGGCTAGGAGAAAATGCATTTTTGCAAAACAGATCTTTCGGTGGCTTAGACAAACTTTCACAGTTGTCCTTAGCCACTGAAAGCTCTGCTTTCGGTGGCTTAGACAAACTTTCATAGTTGTCCTTAGCCACTGAAAGCTCTGCTTTCGGTGGATTAATCATTCTAAATTTTGATCCCAAGCCACCGAAAGCAAAAACAAAGGAAAAATTTCAGTACTTTTTCTGAGACCGAATGTTTTTGCTGCTAAATTATCTCAGCAAGGTTCTAAATGAATTATAAAATTAAAAGGGATAGAGATCACTCTCTCTTTTAAGTTTTGAAGCCGATACAAAGGAGATAAGGGTTGAAAATCTTTTTCTATTTTTAGTTAAAGATACGCCCATGTGTCATAACAGAATCTAGAGCAGCCTTGTCATCATTCAAAAGACTTATGCAGTTGTCAAAGACTTCAGATTTAGATAATGATTTGATTCCTTTTATATAGGATCTATTCCTATTGTTTTGTAACTAGTTTGATATTACTATTTTTAGTATAATTCGATCATCTTCTATAGGATTTAAGTTCTTGATGTAAATACTATAAATTCTACTCTTTTGAAGGACTACAGAAAGGGGTTTGAGATTGGATACAGATACCTTGAGGCTATTGTAATAGACTTTCAGACATATAATTCAAATCACAATTTCCTTTCATTATTGATGTCGGATTTCCATTACCTTTCTCTTTATGTACTTTTATTCAAGTTTGTTTTAGCTGCTAATGATTGTTATCTCATTTTGTCAGCTCATAAGCTTGGTTTAATAATAATCTACATTATCTTATTTGACCCATCACATGTGTGCTTTGGTTAATAAGCATAACTTTCTTCATCCACCAGTTTTTCTATCTATCTGATCATTAATTGTTGAGAGCATTGTCTCATTTGGTTATATACATTTTACTGTCTTGATACCATCCAAAATGTCAGTTATCCCATTTGATCCACAGATCAACACAAAACAATCACATTTTAAGTTACCAAGCTTCTTCAAGCTACAACCTAAGAGAGTTTCCTGGAGTGATAACAAACACTTTCGTGAATTTTGATTATACGATCCCATAGAGAACTAATTTCTTTCATGCAGTGCTTATTGAGACCTTGCCACCCATTCTTCTTACCTTGAGTGTTTGTCCACCTATCCGAGATATTTGATCTCAAGCGTGTATGTCGAGTGACCTCAGCGCAATAGATAAATCCGTCGAAGAGATCCTAATAGACCTCATGGTTGAGAAGGTCATGTCCGCAGGAGCACAAGCCTCATCGAAGAGAGGATCCCAAGCCTCCCCATTGACTACACGTCGATCTGGGCCATCCTGAATGGCGATAGAGAAACGAAGCAAGCATCACGACGACTTGGCAAACGTGAAGCTCATACCATCAATCCTGCCCGAATATATCCCACCTTTGGCTGACGCAGTTAGTCGTGATAGCATGCCGAGGAACTTAGACTATACACTGATCACTGCATATCTCCTAAAGGGGATACGTGCAGTTGGACTGCAATTAGGACAACTTATGACGCTAAATATCAATGACTTCAACTTGGGAGACCGCAAGAATTATGGAATGCTCGCCCCACTTAAGTACTTGACCAAGACAATGGGGAAGAAGCCAAAGATAGTCCCCCAGTCATGGACCATGGACATCGCGAGATCAACAATCCTTAATGTGATGAATATCCCACACTTCGACAGACATCAGGAGGTTAATGCGTGCGTTAAGCTCCTCCTGTCATGCTACCATGGTGGTTACCTATGGTTGGATCGGTGCATCACCGTAGATTCGGCGTTGATCCATTGGATCACCGGATTGAGCATGCAAGGACTTGACCCTCAGGATTTTTACCAAGGGAAGGTTGCAGATCGTGCCCTGGCACAACCCATAAAAGAAAATTACGACGATGTAGAGAAGGGGAATAAGATCTACAAGGTAGCCTCCATCCAAAATGGCATAGTGCGCCTAGATTTCCAGTTGATCGTTGGTAAGCTCGTCGGGAAGAACATACCAACACAGGTCACGGGGTTCATCGTCGACCTCGCAGGGAAATGCGTCGAAGGGATGCAAATGAACTGGGTGAGCTACCTCGTCAACCAGTTGGAGCAAGATTACCGTGAATCGAAGGACCAGGGCTACGAGTTTCATTTTAGCTGGTTGATGATTCTCATTGCTTTCATCACATGGGAGATGCCAGAAGAAGCGACCTTCCCTGAAATTGAGTCATCCGAACCATTGGCCGCGAAGTTAACTACGCTATGGTATTCAAGCGACATGGAAAAACAATGGCAATCCAATGTGGTGTTCCACACATATTATTTACAGCTGAAGAGGGCCATTGAATATTTCCCTCGCATGATGCTAAATACTTTGCATAGGTTCAGGCCACTTATGAAGTTCCGCATAGATAGGCATTTCATTTACATCACTGCGCGTGGGGATGAACACAAGGAAGATCTCCAGTCCTACTACAAGATCACAGAGGAGGACATGGATGAGTCACGAAATAACCAAGGAATGGCCTGCAGAGTTCCTTGTACCGGTCGAACAGACAAAACTCTCTGACCTTGACCTCATTGGAAGTCCTGTAGTCACTCGAGAATAGTATGATGGACCCATCAATAAAAAAAGTAAGAAGAAGGAAGAAATACAAGAAATGAACAACGCATCAAAGGAAACTACACCAGACTCACCAGGAGGAGGAGGAGATGACAAAGTAGACCAGGAAGAGAACAAAGGGGAAGAAGACAAGAAAGAACATGGTGAAGTGACACCGCCTAAGGATCCCATCACGAAGGTTGAGACATCTAAGAAAAGAAAGGTTTCCCCAAAGAAACCATCAGCATGGAATAAATCACGAGAAAATAAGCCTCAATTATAGACTGTACTCATAGTGGATGATATTGAGCTTATCATTGCAGCTATATCAGATACCTTGGAGGAAATTTTACAGTGAAGCGAAGCCAAACAAAATACAATGTTCGACAGGATCGAGGAAGAGCTCAAAGGGGTACAACAGGATCTTTATTCGAGCCGCACAGTGTCTACTGCGCCGTTGTCATTAGGGGGCATAAAAGTAGGAGATGAGCCCACCCAGCTATGTAGATTAGCAGATTCGACCAAGGCTCACCTTCGTTGGGTCCAGGAAGAAAAGGAGCATCCCACATAGGCATTAAATAAAGAAAAGGAGGAAGCCTTAGAGAAACTTCAAATTGTGCAACAAGATAAAGATGACCTCCAGGTGAAGTTTGTAGAGGATAAAGCGTAGACTCATAAGGAAAAAGAACAACTGCTCATAAAGAAGATGGGAGTCAAGGAGGCAGTCACTAGAGCACTTCACTCTGTGTCAGGCCTCACACAGATAGAAGAAGACATAGTGGAGAGTCAAGTGGAGAAGCTCACTGAAGCTATTCAACAACTTCAAGCAAGAGTGGCAGAACTAGAATGAGTGCGGTGCCAATCACTCCGCAGGAAGTGCAAGACCAGAGAGAAGAAACTTCCAGGAGCACAGTAAAAAGGATCAAGGCATTGGCCTCAGAATGTAAGATACTTAGCAACCATAGTGCACATACCTATGAGCACCTCACAGAGGACCCATAACTAAGAGCATTAGAAGCACAAATTCAAGAGGAAAATAAACAAGCATCGACAGTGCAGGTGCAGCTAAAACTACTTTCAACAGTTGAGAAGATGAAAAGGTCACAGGAACAATGTGCATTTTAGTAGGAGGTCCATGCCATACAAAGTAAATTCATACCATAGACTCCAGCCGATACAGGACGAAGCCTGCACACTTTGTGAGGAGATAGAGGGACAAGGAACATAACTAGAACAAGTAGTAACCTTGGTGGAACAATGCTTGGAAGATCCAGTCACAGAGAAAGTCATCTAGGAGTTCACTGAGAAGACGACTTTGGCGAAGCAGCAAGTTGAGGTATCTCAAGCCAAGATCGAGGCCTTTGAAGTAGAGTTTCCCAGGTCAGAGTGACTCGGGATGAGTCACAGGTGAGTGTTGGAGGCATGTTGTCCCTCGACCACGTTTTGGAGAATATTGGTCATGCTTGACCACTTTTGGGACTTCGATAGGCAAGTCGAAGACGGAGCGCCCAGGCGAAGAAGAGATCGCGGGTTCTCGCCCCCTTTTTATGGGCTTCTTGGGTTTAGGGTTTATGTAACGAGTATGGGATGTCAGCCCATGGGTCTTACCCATGTTTAGGCCCCTTTTTTAATGTATAAATAAGTAGCTAGGCGATGTAAGAAGGAGTCAGTTGTAAGCCAGTGAGGTAAGTGTGATTAGTTGTAAAGGCTTTGTGCATACTATGTGTTGAAAACTTGCAGAGCTAAGTGAAAGTGATTGTAAGAAGGCTCTGGGCTGTGCCAAGCTTGGGGAAGGAGGATCTGGTGAGGTGTGCACAGATCTCCTATCCTATGCAGATTTGGTTTTGTGGCTCTGTGCATGTAATAAGATTGAAAGATGATAATAAATAAGAAGAAGAGTTGGTGGACGTAGCCCCACGCTAGGGGTGAACCACGTATATCATGTGTTGTGATTGCTTTGTGTTATTGATGTGATTTATGATTAGTACTGAATCTTTATGTATGTTAGATGCATATGATGAAGTATCTTAGTTCTTAGTGATATGAATGAATGCTAGATTTGATCTATTTCTATGAGCTAAGTGCTTGGATGTTTAAGATCTTGTTGTATACTGCGTTGTTCTATAATTAGGGTTTTAACCTGCGATGTGAATAAGGATTAAAGACTAATGAATGTTAATTGCTAAGTGATCTATTAAGTATTGTGATCACAGATTTGTGTCCTAGATAGGTTGTAGACACTTGAGTCCTACAACCCCCCTGCCTCTACCTGAGGTGAGACTTCATCTGCTTCTCAGGTGTTGCCGAAAGAGTCGATAGTTAGGGTTTTTTTGGTGCGATGTTGAAGCGTTGAACCCCAGGTCTTCCCCTATGCCAACAAATGGTTCCGTTGTCGGGACATGAAAATGTGATTGATGGGAACTAAGGAAAAGAGAAAGCTCTGTGCGTAGATCTATTGTTGTAGTGCACAATACTCTACTTGACTTGTGAAGCTCCGTGCCAAGAAGAAAAGTCCGATCTAAAGAAAAGAGGTAAGATCTTAAATCTTGGTGCTCTAATAAAGGTAAGATAAGTGGAAATTTTTATTTTGAAAGAATATATCTAGGTATATTTGATATATTTCATCCTAGTTTGAAAACTAGGGCACAACTAGAAGAAAGAATATGTGATATGAATAGATCTGATAGAAATAGTGAAAGATATATTATTTCTATGCATATAAAGAATTTTTGGACTAACAAGTGGATTCAGGATCCTAGAAAGAATTTTTTGCAGGTCTATCACTGTGATCCTAGTGCGCAGTACATGAAAGGTTGGGGATCATTTAAGAGAAAGAGAGGATTGACTCTTTGTTATAGTTGCAGAAGACCGAACCATCTTTCTAAGGAATGCCCTGGTAGATGTCCTACTTTCCTTTGTTGTAAGGCTACTGGACATGAAGTTTTAGATTTCCGTAGAATGATCTCTAAAGTTGAAAAGATGAAACAAGAAAACCATGAATAAGGTCAAGAAACTAGGGCTATACTAAAGAACCAGAAAGAATCAGAGGCTATATTATTGAAGATGAAAGAAACACTGAATGATCACAGAGACATTAGTTTATCAGATTTTTTAAAAGAGAAAGAGTTCATAGAAACAAGGATAGGAGACTTCGACATAGAATGTGTATTGGACACAGAAACTCAGGTGAACATCATGACAGAAAGTACATTGGAAATATTAGGAAAGCTTGCTATGATTCCTTCATTGGGAGGAATAGGATTGTTTAAAGGAAAGATGATAACCATATGTGGAAGACTTACTCATGTACCTCTGAGTGCTAATGGAACATCAACAAAACAAGAATTCGAGGTCATTAAGTTTGTTGAGAACAATGCCCCTTTTGCACTTTTGTTAGGAAAGACTTGGATTGAGAGAGATCAAATCCGAAGGAGAGAAGAAGAGGAAGCTATAGAACAGAAAAAACAAGAATTAAGATATTTCATGGCTAAGAGAATAACACGCTTAATAGAAGAACAAGAGGACAAGTCGAAGCAATTGAGGGCCAGAGACATGGCTGTTGAAGTTGAAAGAATGCAAGAAGGCTTAAAGAACTTGTCCATGCAGGAGAGTAGAGAAAATACTCTAGAAACAGTAAGAGAAGAAGTATTATCCTCGAACCTTGTGAAAGATCTTCAACAGTGCGAAGTTACTATGCTAATAAAAGATAAGAAAAATAATGGAAAGAGGAATCCAGAGACACATATCACATGGAAGAAATCAAGAAAGCTCAGTAAGAAGAAAGGAAAGCTAGAAAAATTGCAGGATGTTCTAGAGAGGACTTCGTAGAAGAAAAGTTTGCAGAACTTGTATCTTGCAGGAATAGCAGAACAACACCGACTGACACTTTGACATGGCGAAGCAATATGATCTTTGGAGGCATCCCGACCATTAGAACGATGCTCCAGAATGGCTAGAAACACAGTTATTGCTGGAAATATCACCATTGGATTGGTGAGACCACGCCATAACGGATGGAATTGTATTGATTGAGGCATTCCTGCCCGTTGGAGGAGTCCGTTACGACGTTGTATATTTATCCCCTCGAGCGTTGCACTGAGGACACTTTCGCAAATTGTGATTATACGAGACCATAGAGAACTAATTTATTTCACGCAGTTCTTATTGAGACCTCGCCACCCGTTCTTCTTACCTTGAGCGTTTTTCCACCTATCCGAGATATCTGATCTCGAGCGTGTATGTCGAGCGACCTTAGTGCAGTAGAGAAATATGTCGAACAGATCCTAATAGACCTCATGGCTGAGAAGGTCATGTCTACAGGAGAAAAGGCCTCATCAAAGATAGGATTTCAAGCCTCCCCATCGACTGCACGTCGATCTAGGCCATCTCAAACTATGACAGAGAAATAGAGAAAGCATTGCAACGACTTGGAAAATGCGAATCTCATCCCATCAATCCTGCCTGACTATATCCCGCCTCTAGCTGGCACGATTAGTCGTGATAGTGTCTCGAGGGACTTCGACTATACACTGATCACTGCGTACCTTCTGAAGGGGATACGCGCAGTTGGACTGCAATTAGGACAGATTATGACGCTAAATATCAATGACTTCAACTTGGGAGACCGCAATAATTATGGAATGCTCACCCACATAAGTACTTGACCAAGACAATGGGGAAGAAGCCAAATATATTCCCCTAGTCGTGGACCATAGACATCATGAGATCAACAATCCTGAACGTGTTAAGAACCAAATATCAATATAGCATAGAAAATCCTCAGAAAAGTACTCAACGCCTTGAAAAAGAGAGAATTTCAGATAATAAGTCTCTTCGAGGGGGAAACCTCCTTTTACCCCACTTAAATGTTCAAGTACAAGATGATTCAAAATGAAAATGTCTCCTTGGTAT
>SNQJ01S0013247.1:191809-221696 GCA_010110895.2 Picea sitchensis | reverse complement strand
GGGGGGGTCTGGGATCTGGGAAAAGGGATGTCGTTGAGGCGATCAACGCAGGAGTTAGGAGAAGAACAAGTGGATAAAGTTGAGCAGTAGCGGAAGTGTGTGTGGAGGTGATACAGTAACGTGATGTCATATAACCACGTGATTGTGGAAGTTGTCGAGGGTGGTTTGGGTCCACAATCCCCCATAAGCTGCCACATACCCTTCTAAAAATACCATGGTTCCAATTGTGGGACCGTTCTAGAAAATTAATGTCCAGGCAGTTTACATCCCCACAATGGATTGTGGGCATCGATCTGGTTACAATCTATGATCAGAGTGATATTCCCTCCTTACCTACTGCACAAATCAATTATGTTTGTTGATTTGAGATCAATGGTCCGCGATCACTTTGGGAGTTCGGGCTTCATAAGTTTAAATGCATAGTTCTTACCATCCTTCAGAGTGTCGTGTTTCCAAAGCGAGATATCTGCCTCCACGTGGAATCTGTCTCTGGACGATCCAGATTCACTTCGAAAATTTAGGCTTCGGGAGTTTCAAATGTTGTGCTTGGAATTCTCTCTGAGGAAAATTGTCGAAGTGAATGATATTCCTCCACGTGTCCTTGTTGATGAACGGTTAGATTCACTTCGAGACTTTGGGTGTTCGGGATTCGATAGTTTATGAATGTCATGCTTGGAAATATGTTGGAGTGGTATGGGCCCATAGTGATGTGGTGACCTGATGTCATATGATGTCATGACTGCTGATGTGTCATGGAAAGAAGGGTGACGTGTGTCATGTGGAAATGGGCGAATGACACAACCAAATGGAATGGAATGAGTGCCACGTGTCATGACTGATGAGTGCCACATGTTCTGATTGATGAGTGCCATGTGCTTCGACACTTTGGGCTTAGGGATTTTTGAACTATGAGGCATGAATTTTCCCCGAAGTAGTACGGGCTTGAAGTGATGTGGCAGTCTCTCATTACTTCGGTATTTCGACAGTTCGGAACTTCGGGTAATTCCTTTTCTAGTGCTTCGCAAATCTCCCAGAGTGCTAAGTCTCCTAAGTGAAATATCTGCCTCAATGTGTCCTCGTTGATGGATGGTCCAGATTCCGTTTGGGGCTTCGACAATTCGATATGTTGAGCTTGGAAATCTCTCGGAGTGGTACGTCTCCAACTCTAACGTGGCAGGCTCTCAGTTCTTCGGGGCTTCAGCTGTTCGGATATTCAGGACTTCGGGTGCGCTCTTGATTTTAAACCCCGCACGATTTTGACACGCCGAATGAACGAAAAACCATCGATCTGATTGGCCTGATGGATCTCCATTGTTGAAAGTCAACCTATCTGTTCCCACAATCTGAGCCTGAAATTGACCACTCTAGATTGCTGCGTTTTTCCATGGGCATTTCCTGTGCATAAAAAAAGGCTTGGATGGCCTGTGGTGAGCTCAATCAATGGAAAACATGATGACAAGCATTCTGAATCAAATATGACATGTACTTATCCTTCAAGAAACAATAGCAACATAAATGCACAAAGACTCAATTAGTAAAGAAACAGATAAGAACCAAGTCACTCAGTAATGGAAAAATGACTCAAGTGGTACCCAAAAAAGAAAAAAATTGACAGAGGAGTTTTAGGGTGTGTTGAGTGCTCTATAAATGGTGACTTACTGGGCAAAAGAAAAATCTCTGTTCCTACCTCGGGCTCAGTTGATGCAAAATCTAGTAAATAACTTAATTGTTTGTTTTTTTATTAGAGCCTCTTTTATCCTTACATTTAAAATTCCCCAGTTGATGCATCCAGGCCTTCTTGTGGGGTTTTTCAACCTTTACTCCACCTTCATTTCCTGTAATTTTGACAAGAGTTGAGTAAACCATTCACTGCCCCCTAGACCATTTAGTTATCCTTATTCACTTTCTATGGTGTTGCTCCGTTGCCGACAAGCGTCCATAGCCCCGACGTCATAGAACTTGTTCCATTGCCAGCGAGCATCCATATCCCTAGAGGATTTATATGCATACCCTAGCCTACTGTGCACTCATTTGATATGGTTGATTTTATTTCAGTAGAATGCCCTGAGCGAGTGGGAGAGGAGGACATCTGTTATTTGCAAAATGAGATGGTTAAGGTGAATTTTTGGCTATCTCTGTCTTTGAGGTAGACATAGTCCTTTCCATCTTACCACCTTTCCCTTAAGGTTTTACCAGACCACCAGGTAGACACTTCGTCATTTTCCCAAGGTTGTTCACCTGTAGGTTAGAGAAAAAACCCTTTAAAGCAACTGCAGGTCTCCCAACGCTTCTTGTGTTGTATGTGAGAAATGAGTCAGGAACAAAGTTCATCATATCGCATGAATTGAGGTCAAAAACTATCTTTCTAAACAAAATCTTCAAAAGCACAGAAGTACTATAGAAATAAAAAAACAAAAATGCATTCTGCAAAACATCGTGAAAATACACACAACAAAAGCTATTTTTTTTTTTTTTAATGAAAATATTGTTTTAGGGCTTGGCCATTAGGTTCCCCCCTCAGATTCTACAATTGATACGTGCCTACCCCAATTTTCTCGGCTACTTGAAAAGGTTCGAGCCATAGATTCTGAAACTTAGAATGTTTTCCGTTCGGTTCATTTGCTCTGTCCCATTTTAGGACTAAGTCTCCCACTTCAAAATTCTTCTCTTTAGCCTTATGCTTATCAAACCACCTTTTAAATATCTGCTGATGAGCTATGAAATTTTATTTTTTTTCTCCCTGTCTTCTTCCAACATGAGGAGGGTATCAATTCTTTGTTGTATGACTGATGAGGGTTGTCCTCTAGAATCCTGAGCAAGTTGAAGAGATGGAAGATATAGCCCATTTGAGAGGATGGCTTCCTGTCTATATACCATAAAGTATGGTGAATTTCCTATGGCTTCATTGGGTGTTACTCTATCATCCAATAAGGGGTTATGGAGTGAACTGTGCCAATTCCTCTGGTTGTCTGCAACTGTTTTCTTTAATATCCTCACTAGGTTCTTATTGGTTGATTCTGCCACTCCGTTCCCCTATGGATAATAGTTTGCAAAGTATCTGATTATGATTTCTTTGTTTAGAGAAAAATCTATTAATAAGGTGGAAGAAAAGTAAGATGGATTATCAAAGACAAGGATGGAAGGCATCCCGAACCTAGTGAACAACTGTTKCTCTATGATTGGATCACCACCTTTTCGTTCAGATGAGTAAGAGGGATGGCCTCTGCCCATTTCTTGAAATAGTCTGTGGCGGTCAGTATGTATCTATGTTGTTTTGAGGAACTCAATGTAATTTATCCTATAATATCTAATCCCCATTGCTCAAATGGCCTAGAGACGACCACAGGTTGGAGAGGGACAACTTCTCTCTTTTCCCTCCCCGTGCTTATTTCATACGTCTTACAGTTCCTAGCATATGTGTGAGCGTCCTTGAACAAAGTAGGCCAATAATAGCCAAATATCAGTATTTAATGAGCAATGGTGCTTCCTGTGAAATGTCCACCTGTAGGACCATCATGGAGATCCTTTAGAACTTTGTCTGCATATTCACGTTCGAGACATATTAAAATTACCCCATCATAATTAATACAGAAGAACACCGAATTTATGAGGTGACATTGTACTGATTTTAACCCGAGGGCTCTCCTTTCCCTAGGATTTAGGTTTTCTGGGAAAGTTCCATGATGCAGGAGATAAGTCAGTTTCTCGTACCAAGACTCTTGCCCTGGGGAGACGTATGAAGCTTCACCACACCATAATGCCAATTCATTCTCCCATCCGTGATCTTCATTTACTTGGTCCTGGGCTTCAACTACTAGTTTGCATAACCCTTGTCCCTTAACCATCTTAGCAGGTTTTATATCTAGATCAAATTCTTGGATTACTGCCATTGAGTTTCCTCTTCTTTCCCCCATCTCCTGTTGAGTGAATAGGGATCGGACTGCAGGGTGAGGCACTATGACTTTGGTATGATTATTTAGGAAGTAAGATCTGAAGAGTTTCACTGCCTTATTTACTGCATAAGCCTGCTTTTCTATAGCAGGGTAATTTAGTTCACCCCCTTGGATATTAGTGCTCATAAATGATACTGGGGCCTCCTTGTTTTCATCATCCTTCTGATTCAGTACTGCAACTAACGATTGGTTGGAGGAAAAAGTATAGAGGAAGAAATATTTTCTAAAAATGGGACTTCGCAAGACTGGGGCTTGGGATATTTCAGTCTTAATATCACTGAAATCGCGTTTTTGTTCATCATCCCACTTAAATTAAACATCTTTATAGATCATTTTTTGTAAGGGTTTGATCATTTCAGTGAAATCAGGGGTGAATTTCCTCACAAAATTGATTTTCCCAAAGAATGATTTCATAGAATTTTTGTTGTGGGGTAATGGAAGTTGAGATATATCCCTAATACATTTTGGGTCTATGCGAATTCTTGCTTGAGATATAATGTGGCCTAACAACTTACCTTCCTCAACACCAAAAATAATTTTCTTAGGGTTTAAGGCTATACTGTATTTCCTACAACTTTCGAAAATCTGGGTTAAATGTTGGATTTGATATTCTCTGTTCTTTGAATACATAGTCACACCATCAAAATAGAATACTACACATTTGTTGATTATCCATCGAAATGCTACATCCATGGCCCTCTAGAGGGTTTCCCCTGCATTTATTAACCCAAAGGTCATATGTTTATAAGCGAAGGTTCCCCACTTGGTTTGGAAGGTAGCTTTCAAACGGTCTTCCTTTGAAACTAGGACTTGGTTGTAATCTAAAAATCATCCAGCAGGGAGAAAATCTTAGAGCCAGACATAGTCTGCAAGAGTTGATCCATTGGTGGGACTGGGTAGTTGTCCTTTTCTGAAGCTCTGTTGAGGTTTCTAAAATCTACACATAGGAGGATCTCTTCAGAATTTTTTCTCATGGGAAGCAAATTTGCTACCCATACAGAGTGTCTAACCTGGAAGATAATTTTGGCATCTAGTAGCTTCTTTAACTCCTCACACATGAGAGGTTCCAGGGATGGGTGGTACTTCTGGAGCTTCTTTTGGAAGGGTTTCACTTCAGGTTTTAATGGGATAGTGTGTTGAATGATACGAGTATCGTAAGTTTTCAGATCTCGGTAGGACCAAACAAAGACATCTTGATATTGTCTAAAAAGTTTGAGATAGGCCTTCCTTTCCTCTTTAGATATCGTCTTGCCGATATTTATATTCTTGGGGTTTTTCAGGGTTCCTAGATTTATAGTTTCGTGCATGGGACAAGAGCTCCCTGTTTTCATGTTTGTTGACCCCTTGAATCTTTCCCTTAAGTCAAAAAGATTTTCTAAATTGGATACCCCTTTCGGTATTGTGTGTGACCTCGATTTGTCTATTGGTTGATCTATATGAGGGTCAGACTCTGCTAATTGCTTCTGAAATACTTCATCGTCAATAGCCAAGTCTTTAAAATTATCATGATTGGTCAGAAAGTTTATGATTTGTTCATCTCCTTCAAAGACCTTCCAATTAGAAATATTATTGGGCACTGATGGTTTGCAGAGTAGCTCCACAGTAAACCAGGAGGCTCCATAGTATTCTAGAGGTGATAGTCTTGAGGCATCAATGGTCAAAGAATCAGAAAGAGTGTTCTTTGTTCTAGGGATCGTTCTAATGTTAAAGGATTCAAAATGTTCTATTAATCTGTGTAGTTCCTGTTGGTAATTCCTCAAGTGGGGAGAGTTGCAATGTATAGTGTTCCTTACTTGTCTAACGATGATTTCAGAATCTCCAAAAACCTTCAATTCTTTAATGTTTAAGTCTATGGCCTTCTTTAGCCCTTGTACTAGAGCTTCATACTCAACAGTGTTGTTTGTGCATTCAAATTCTAGTCTACAGGAACACAAATTTCGTTTACCTTTTGGATCAATTAGGATACACGCCGCCCCTGAACCTTCTTGCGATTTAGATCCATCAAAGTATAAGGTCCAAATTGGTGAGTAAAATTTATCAGTTTCCCTTTTCCTACCACTTTCCTCATTTCCTCCTACCTGTTTCGTTATTTCTAACGCAGGTCCTTGACATAAGAGGGTTTCCTCTGTCGCTGTCGGCAAGTTTTCTTGAAAAATCATTTCGTAGTTTTGAGTAAGAGGGACATCAGATAAGAGGGGGGTTAAATTCCTGAAATCAGAGTCACATGAATAATTGCCCAACACGGAAAATATGCCGATGAGGGCTCGTTAAGGGTTTCCAGGTCGGTGACCTTGTGTTTTAGATATCTTTCCCTATCAATTATGATCATATTCATGTGTCCCTTTAATGGAAGCCAAAGGTGAGCCCAGTCTGTACTAAAGTATCCATTTAACTTCTCAGACCAATCTTGACTCAATAACAATCCATAAGCTTATGGGATATCTACTACAATGATGTCAATTACTTGCACAAATTTAGGGTGTGTCGCTATTCTGATCATTACATATTTGAGCTCTCCCATAACCTTCACCTGGGTTCTGTCTAGTTGTAACACATGTTTGTCACTTTTGAGAGGGACTGTGTTTAGTTTCTTACATATAGACAAAGGAATAACATTAGAGGATGATCCTGAGTCAACCAAAAAATTATGGAGGTTTCCGTTGAAGACTTCCAATGTCAAAAGGAACAGTGGGACAACAAGTTTTCCCTTCTTATATTCAGAGCAGGCATTCATAGTTGGTTTATTCCTTAGATCTGCGGGGGTTAGATTTTCTCCTCAATCATTGCTTGTTGTAGGATTTTCTGCTGATTTCAATGATTGTAAAATAAATTCCTTTTGTTGAGGGATTCTACACATTTCCATGACCGATATGTTTGCCTTCAACCTTTTCAAGTCTTCTACTATGTTGTAGTCTAGCTTGGGTGATTCTCGTATATGGATGTTTATAGGATTTCTTCAGGGAATGAAAAGTTCTTTTGGGTGATCAGGAGCTGGTTTTCCCCTTGAAGTTTGGGCAGTAGTAAGGTCGTTTGAGACAGGTTGACCCCTACTTCATGTTTTCATAACCAAGACTTCTCTGAGTGGTTCTTGAACCTCAAATACGTAATCAGAATGAATTGGTAGGTCAGGGTCCCATATCAACATGAATGTTTCTTTTGGTGGATCAACTTCTTCCTGATCAACAATATTCATAACTGAGTCGCTTGATTGTTCAGTTAGGGAAACCTCATCTAGAAACCGGTTGACCATCAAATTCATGGCATGCACCCATTGTGGGAAGTCTCTTTCAGAGTGTTTTTCTTGGTGATATGTACATAAAGAGTCATATGCTACATTTCCCATATCGATGTTTAAGTTGGTTGGGGGGGGGGGTTCAATTTCTTTGAAAGGTGGATTTATTTAAAAAAAGGGTTTATAGGGCCTCTGGCCTTGGTTTCCTTCCCCTGCACTTCTCTTCATGTCTATGATTTCGTTCGACAACTTCTTAACCATGCATTGTAGGTATTCTATGTCTCCACTTCCTTTTTCCAGACCTGGTTCTATTTATTTCCCTAAGGGTCTAGTCAACAAGAGTCCCCTCCTAGGTGGAGGTTGAAGTTCCTTCTTAACTAATGAGACCCAACCTTCTTTACATCCCTTCATTTGAAATTCTATTGTTTTGTCTTCTTCAAAATTCTCAGCTAAGGTTGTTTTGGCAGCCCTCTTCAAAAACATGGAAATAGAAGTCGGGAGAGAATTAGCATATACTTCGATTTCCAACTCCTAAGTGGGTTTAGCTTCAGGTTGAAATTTGTTTAGGATAGTGGTGAAGTTTTGATTAAAGTCTTTAACCTTCTCCTTTGAAATCATGGTGGCAACGAATAACTCAGCCATCAATTCTCCTGTAGTGGTTTCTTCTGCAAATTTATCTAGAAAATCCTTTTGAAACTTTGTCCAACTAGTTATGGATCCTATAGGTAAGTTAAAATACCATGTGGATACAAAATTCCCTAATGTGTAGGGTAAAGTCCTACATACTACATCTTCATGTTTAACATTCATTAGTTTGATAGCTAGTATGAATTTTTTGATATGGTCTTTAGGAAATCCTGAGGTTTCAAGGTCAAATTTAGGGAGTAACTTCTCTAAATGTCGGGGAAGGTTATGCACTGGTCCAGGGATGGCCAAAGCATATTTGGCCAACCAAGGTTGATTAGTATGAGGTGGGTTTAACCTTTCTTTATTATGATCATTGTTATCTTACATGTCCTCTGATCCCGAAACTGAGCATTTAGAGTTAAACCCCTCCTCGTTGAAAAAATTATCGGGCTCAAAGAAGGTTCTGACTGGTCTTTCAGGGATTAGATTAAGAGGATGTTCAATTTCAGTGAGAGCAAAATCTATCAGGTCTTCTACTGAGTGCACAAAAACCTTGTCGGGAGACTCGACCACTAGTTTTCTTACTTGTTTTCTTCGAGGGAGTAACGAAGCTAAGCGAAGCGCACCGATATGTCAGGCGTAAGCTCTTGTGATTCTTATGAATTGGTTCAAATCCTCATGAGGAAGAGTGTAGGGTATCTCAGGGAATAGATGTTATTCCTCTTGCTGGGGTGAGTTTATCATTTCAGAAGTACTCAATGTGTGTGGGTTGTTTTGGGAATGAATAGCCATGTGTGTGGGTTGTTTTGAATCTACAGGATGTGTGAAATATTTAGTAAAAAATATTTTCATCCATTCATTCTTCAGGCTGTCCTTCTAGCGCCAATTCTGTTGAGAGGTCCTAAATCCCTTTAACTCAACAATAGGAATGTTGACACAAGGGAATACCCAGGGTTCAACTTTAACAACACACCAACAATCCCTAACTACTGGCCCTTTCGACAACACCTTCAAAGCAGAAGCAGTCTCACCCGAAGTAGCGATAGGGGGTTGCAGGACACATGTGTCTACAACCATAGGAAATGCAAAGTGGATCCAAGGCAACTCACACTCACCGATCTAGTTATTCTTTACCAAATTAACCCTACTTCACACAGTTATATCTCTGATCTAATACAATGATGCAATAACAGAGTAATCAAAAGGCAAAAGAACACAACATCAATCACACACCACAAAAAGATATATTTGGTTCACCCTCTCTCTAGGGCTACGTCCACATAACTATTCTTTATAATATATTAGATGAAAGCATACAGTTCTATCTGCACTCTTAGCTTGCATATCTCTCTTTCTTTCTCTTCTTCTCTCCCCTCCCTGCGCACCCAGCTGCAGGGTTGATAATCGCACCCAGCTGAAGATATTACAACACAGAGTTCTCTCACCACACAATACTTCTCTTTTAATGATAACAAAAATCACTCATCATAACATAATTGAACCCGTCCCAGGTCCTCTTAACCTTTATTTATACATTACAATGACTCTCAGACAACCTTAGGCTGAAACCTAGGTGTCAAAACCCTAAATACCAAAACCCTAGATGTCTAAAACCCTAGGTCAACTTGACCCGTGTTTTCAGGGCTTCATCAACCTATATTTCCTTCTTTTCTGTGAGGTGCTCCAAAGCATCCATTGGTGTATTTTTTCGCTTGCTGAGTTGTCCATGATCCATCTTCCTTGCTGATCTATCTTTCTCGATCTCTCCTTCCAACGACTTGATTTCTCTTACTTCGCTCCTTATTTTCTGCTCTTTTGGCCACTTTGACCCAGTCTTAGTCAACTTGTCTTCCACACAGTTCACACTTCGCGCTTCTTTCCTTAATCTTTGCAAACTTCCATAAAAAAGGGCCAACAGGCTGTTGCCGAGACCTGAACCCGTGTTTCTTGGGTGAGATCCAAGTATCCTAACCAACTAGAACACAATGGATGTATTCACTGATATGAAGGGCATAAAAGGGCCCATGGGAGAGATGAAGATCCCCTTGAAACCAATAAATAATTTCACTGACTTTCCACAGAAGAGATATGAATTACTTTTTTATTTTCTTAGAAAAGGTGTGAAACCAAAATTTGTATTGTATATCTATTTCAATAACAAACAACTTATCATATATATAATATGGAATAAAAATGGGTTTTTTGTTAGAACAAAAAACCCTGATGATATTGTAGTCCATTTTTTCAAGAATTCCTTTCCCTTTTAGAAAAGTTGACGCTTCCAATGAGAGCCGAGAAATATCTTCCCCGAATAATAGATTCTTTAATTTAGACACAAAATCATTGTATACTTCATACAAATGGTGTCCGACCTTCTGCCTCCATAAATATTGATACCACATGGTCACAGGGTCCACCTTTACTTTCACCCTTCTGCAAATATTTAAACCCTCAAATGTATGACAATAGATGATAGAAAATACCAAATAGGATGACATATACAATTTATTTTCATTCTTGAATTTTGTCAGTTGTGCAGTAATATCAGTCGAAATTATCTTTGCCCAGTCGAAGATTGCGTTTTTGTGAACTGTGAAATGCAATATATACAATGCCAATCAAGGAATGGTTTATGTAGAGTCTTGGCCAACTATTCAAGTAAATAACCAGGAAATTTCATTATAATGATTTTTCAAAGAATTTAATTGAATCCTGGATATATCTTATGGCATTTATGCAGATTTATGTAAATATTCTTGAAGAAGTTTGATTCCAGTATTTTTTATTTTTAGAATTTTTTTGGATTCCTCCCCTTTGTAAACCAGGTTTGGCTCAGGAAATTTCAACATCTCCCTAAATATTTAAGGCGCCAAAGAAACATGATAATTGTTCTACAATGTGATGACCCTTCTGTTCTGGATAAACTTGTCGATGCACGAAAAAACAATATCCTTGCATTCAAAGACTTATGGGATGCAACCTGTGAGAACTATCCCTGAAGTCCACACCTTGTTGTTTTCTTTACCAAGAATATTTGAATAGTACCAGTACAACCAGGAACAATGGTAGTTCTGGTCTTCTCTGGTGAATAAGTTCAAGGTATATCCACAAAACTATTGTTTTCTCATGACCAACTTCATGGAGTTGGTGAGATTTTCTTGTAATATTACTTTGCATAGTAAAAAGATTTTAAGTTATATTACTTTCGAAGAAATAATTAAATTGAAATAAATGTGACTTTCATCGATATAAGATCATTAATTAACGATCATTTCAAAAATGAATTTAGTATTTAAGTCCATAAAGATAGCCTTAAATGTTACTCGAGAAAAGTGAAAGAAGGGACATGTGACGGTGGAGCGTCGGAGTGAGCGATTTGAATGGAAAGGAAATTCCGTGAGTCTGAAGGTCTGGAAGTCCAAAGGTCTGAATAGATGAAATGGATAAGTGTTGATATATTTCAGGCGAAGTGTGGGAGAAGTGGAGGTATAACATGTAGTTCTGCGAGTCCACTAGTCATAAAGTCTGCGATGCAAAAATAAACTAAGTGATGGGAAGACTGATATATGGGTAAAGGGAACATAACACAAGTACAAAAGTATTATGCAAGTCCAAAAACATGGTGAAAATTACTAAGTGTGGTAATCTTGATACAACAAAGAAAATGGAAAAACAGGAATACGAGAGATTTGGGAAGGGAAATTATAGAGGGGGAAGAAAAGTGGTAAGAAAAGAAAATGGGAAAATAGAAAGAAAGGGGAAGAACAAAAAGGGGTTCAACAAAGGGAAGTCAAATCATATCTCTCAGTGAGTGAATTAAGTAACTATTGATACTCCTGAATGGAAATAACTCCTTCTCCTCGTTCCTTAGCTATTGCTTCCCACTTCAAAACTTCAACATAGGTGATATAACATTGTTTCATTAATTCATCAACCTCGTCAGTTAGGGATAGATATGGAATACTATTTTTCTACCTTTTCAATATTTACCAAGTTCTCATAGGCACAATATGTACCCACTCAACAATGTGAACTCTTATGCACTCATTATCATCAACAATGGGAACCCCAAATCATGGTGGGATAACAGACTCCTCTAATTAAGGAGAATCCTCAATGTCTATAGGTTTTACAACACATGTTAAAGAACCCCCTTCTATAACTTTAGGAATTTTCAATTTTGATTCTCCAACTAGACGAGATTTTCCCAATGGGATGGGGAATGATTTGCTTTCTTTTTATTTAAGTGTTATTTCTAGGTTATGTGGTCTCTCTAGTAGTAAACACATGCTTTGCAAAAACGGGCATGGGTTCTAGAGTAGTAGGTGTATTCTTTGTAACTTCTTCCATAATTCTCCTAGGTTCATGAACTTAGGTTTCCCTAACTTCTATGAATTAGGTGCTAGAAAAATAGTCCCAAGTCAAATAGGGTTGCTTGTATTATAGGGAATTCAATAATAACAATTTGATCAACCCATGGTATGCAAGGGTTTGTTATCTATCATTCTTCACTTTTTGTTTCCTAAAAATTCCCCCAATGTAGGAGAGCCATGCTAGGGCATATGAGTCTTTTTTAGGTCACAAGTTGGATCTTGGACCAAAGGGGTAAACCCTCAAATATCCTTAGGTTTGGATACCCACTATCACTTTAGTAGTAACTCTATATTGTGAGCTTTAAATGCTATGTTTTAGTGTTTTTTGAATAAATTTAAAGGAAATGATAATGAAAATTAAACACATGCAATTATAATCAAATTCCTATACCAAGGCATTTCCATTGGGTAACTTTATCCCACATTGAAGAAATATGAAGTTGAGTTTGAATGAAATATATAGATGAAGTTAAAGAATGTGGGATAAAGGTGTCCACTGGATTTTTTCCTCTATATGTGTATGCCTATTAACAATGAAAACAAAATGCTATGGAAATTAAATCCAAAAACATCAGTTAAACTAATTTCATGTTTGACAATAGCAACTTGGAGGAAGTGGATTCGTACAAATATTTCATAATTCATCCTTTTCACAAGATTAACTAGAACTCTAGCATTGAGAAAAGGGTAAACAAAGGCTAGAAATATTTTAAATTAGCAGGCCTCTGGATTCGGGAACAGAAGAAACTCCTCTTTTAGAGTCTTGTCACTCTTGTTATGTAATTTATCCACTACTAAACCTACACAAATTTCTAATAAAATTAATTTAAAAACTATGTATCATGCTCAAAACACCAATATGTTTAATGACAATTTCAATAAAACCTGCATGTAGCTAATCTACTCCCATAAAAAAACATATAAATCATTTCCAACAAAAAGTTAATGCACAACAAATTAAACCATCAATGTAACTCAGACATAAGATAAAACACTTATCTTTTTATAATAATTGTGCAATGAGCTGCAGATAATGGACGTTCCACCCAACCATAGACTTGTTGTTCCAAGTATCAATAGAAATTCACCCCCAATATGGGGATAGGAATCCACAAAAGAGGGTGTCTCTCCATTGTCCACTCACAAATCAATATTCCCACAACAAACTAATATTTCCTACAATTATCCCAACTCCTCTAGATCTCTTCCTCTCAACCTACTCGACCCAAGGAATGTACCCTCTTCTCTACAAGATGTCCCTCGGGTTGTACTATTATTTTATCAAGGCTTCCAACACAGGTTGGCCAAGAATATTTCTTCTAGGGACTCCATGGATGTCAGCTACCAAGAAAAACTAACAAGAGAAAGATTGTTTCTTCTGAAAACTCTCACACAGGGAGTTCACTCTACAGGAATGACAACCTATCTCTTATACAATATTGACAACTTGCTTCTTTAGCATTCAATAACTCCCAACGGTTGCGGAAAATTCCACCATTGTTTCTTTCAAGATCTAGTTCTCTCCCCTCTATTATCTCCTCATTCCCATGCATAAAAACTATTTGTAAAAACTCCCATGTTGTCCTATATAAATTTCCTCCCATTTATCCTCCTTACTTGAATCACACTCTTCCCTAAGATGATTGCACTCAATATTTGACATGTATTCAATGATTGGGATCTCCTACACTCAAGGGAATAAATATAAGTTTCACTCAAAACAATAAGAAAATCAGGTAAAAGGTTTGATATTTAAAACCCATGAATAAGACCCCCTTAGACCCATCCTCTTTTTTGGATTACTCAGACCCCATATCTTTTTCCATGTTTATTTTCATCTAGCATCACTTTTTTATTTATCAATTTTGGATATACAAGTTCACATATTAGATCTCTTAGCCCACGACCATATATCATATCCATATTAAACATTATTAAACTGGGGATTAAAACAAGGATGTTACATTCCTCCTCCCCTACAACTTTTCATCATCCTCATTGCATAACATCATGTCGATATACATGCATAAATTTACATCATAATACTTAGATTTGTTTTTTTGTTGTTTCAATTTTCACAACTCTTGCAACAATTCCAACCATAAATATAATGTTCCTTTCAACCTGCTCAACCGAAGGAATGTGCCTCCTTCTCTACACTCATTCCCTGAGTATGTAGCATTCTTTTATCAATGCTTCCAACATAGGTTGTCTAGGAAACCTTCGAGATATGGTTTTGGGAACTCTAGCTTCCCAAAACAGTGTCTTTCATTCTTATATTATGTTTTCTTCAAGATTGACAAAACATTGTGGGTACTCCTTCCACATGGTCTCCTCGTTCTCCCACGTAGTTTCTTCAGGACCGTAGCGAGTCCAATAGAAATTTACCAAGATGAGAGCTTTTCTCCTGAGCACTTTGAATTTCTGGTCCAGGATGCACATTGGTTGCACTCGAAATTCTTCTTTGTGTTCCACCTGGATCACAGTCCAATCAATTATTTGGTTAGGTTCAGACACATATTTCTTCAATAAACACACATGAAATACATTATGAACTCTCATGGATGAAGTAAAGGATAACATATATGCAAATGGGCCTATCTTCTATAAGACATCAAATTTCCCATAGTATCTTACCACTAACTTTGGGAAACTTCCCAATCTTAGTGAGATTCTTTTAGCTTTTACTTTTAAAAACACATGCTTTCCCACTTTGAATTCCTTGTATGTCTTGTCTTTATATGCATAGATATTTTTCCTGTCATGTTCAACCTTTAAATTCTGGCTGATATTTACCATCTACTCTTCCATTTCCCTTAGCAATTCTGGTCCAATAACTACTCAGTTTGTTGGGTTATCTCAACTCACTGGTGTGTTTCATTTCTTGCAATAGAAGGCTTCAAACGTGATCATATTCAATGATGCATGGCACCCATTATTGTAATAAAAGTTTACTAAATGGATATAGTCCTGCCACTTGGATGGTTGGTCAATTACATACATTCATAGCATGTCCTCAATTATCCTATCAGTCATCTCTAATGAAATTTGTCATCTTTGGGTGACATGTTGTAATGAAATTTAAATTTGTCCCAAATCCTTTAAAAAACCCTTTCCAAACATTTTATATGAACTTGTGATCTCTGTCAAAAACAATTTCCTTGGGCACTCCATGTAGCATGACAATTTCCTTCATGTAAAGTTTTGCAATGTTGGCTACCTTGTGAGTTGTCTTACTGGATTAAAATTTGCATCCTTGGTGAATTTATCCACCACTACCATGTTGGAATCTTTTTGCTTCACTATTTCAGGTAGCTTAGTGATAAACTAAATTGTAACAACTTCCCATTTACACTTTGGAATGAGAAATGACTATAGCAGTATAGCTAGATGTTTATGCTTAGATTTTACCTTTTGACATTCTATACATATTGCTATGTAATCAACCACCTCTTTCTTCATTTTTGGCCAAAATTATTGGCTTCCTCCAACTGCAATTGATTTATGATATCCTGGGTGCCTAGCATATGGCACATTGAGCATTTCTCTCAACACTATATTTTTCATCTCTCTGGAGTTTGTGACATACAATTTTCCTCTGTACATGAGGACTCCATCTTCTTTTAGCTCAAAATATTTAAATTTTTGCTAAAAAAATTACCTTACTGTAATGTTTCTTTTATTTGAAAATAGTTCTAATCTAAGTTTACAACCTCTAAAATTATGTCTTTAAATTAGACCTGTACACACTAATGGTTGTACCATGCATCTTGTGCACTCTCCTACTGAGTGCATAAACAACTTGGTTCTCTTTTCCCTTGATATGATTTATATCAAAGTCATACTCACCAAGGAATTCTAACCATCTAGTTTGCTTGACATTTAGTGTTAGCTGTCCAAACAAATGTTTAATACCACAAGGCTTTGTCCTTAGTTCAAAATTTTTAATGTGTGAATAATGGATTCTAGTTCTAAATCATGTGTGGCATAATTCCTCTCATTTTCTTTCAATTTCCTTGACTCATAGAATACCACATGTTAATTTTTCACAACGACTCTACCAAGACCTTCCTTGCACACATCAGTGCACAAAATAGAATCTTCATCTGGGTATGCAATCTTCAAGATTGGCATACTTGTCAAAATATCCTTCAACTTCTAAAAACTCTCCCCACATTTGGAAGTCCATTCAAATTCCACTCCCTTCTTTTTCAAACAAGTAATTGTGATTGCAATATTTGAAAAAAACCCTTTATGAATCTTTAGTAATAATTTGCAAGTCCCACAAATGATATGACTTCTGTAACATTTCTTGGCATTGGCCATCCTCTAATGACATCTATCTTTTCAGGATCAACTTCCATCCCATCTACTGAAATAATATGACCCAAGTAATGAATCTTCCTTTAATATAAGATGCACTTACTTAACTTGGAATACAATTGATGCTCTCTCAAAACTTGTAGCACCATCCTTAAATGTTTCTCATGCTCCTCCTTTTTCTTTGAGTAGATGAGTATATCATCCAAGAAAAAAAATACAAACTTGTCCAGGTATTCCCTTAACACTCCATTCATTAGACACATGAAAACAATTGGTGCATTTGATAGCCCAAATGGCACCACCACAAACTCTTAATGTCAATATCTTGTCTTGAATGTTGTCTTGTTGATACCTTCTCCCTGTATTCTCTCTTGATGATATCTTGACCTCAATTCAATCTTGGAAAATATTCTTTCACCTTTCACCTGATCAAATATATCATCAATCCTTAGCAAGGGGTATTTTTATTTATTTATTTTTGGTGACCTTATTTCAAATATATCATCAGAAATCAATGCACAACCTTGAGTTTCCATCCTTCTTTTTCACAAAGAGCACTGGGGCATCCCAAGGTGACACACTTGGGAATATATACCCCTTCTTTAGAATTTATTCAAGCTACATATGTATCTCCTTCAACCCTGGTGTAACCATCCTATAAGGATTTTGGAAACCGAGGAAGCTCCTGGAACCAAATCAATGGAGAAATGTCTCTACTTTATGGAAACCCTAGAATCTCCCCAAATACATCATCAAAATATTTCAAGATCGGATGGTCTTCAAAACTTGGCATTTTATCTTTGGTTTCCTCTTCCATATGGGCTGCAAAAATTTGACATCCTTTCCTGAAACTCCTTTTCAATTGCATGGCTAAAATGCATCTAATGTATACAGTCCTTGGGATACCTTGAACCTTCTCTTACTACCATTCCTCATCACAATAGGTAATTGTCTTGATGTAGAAATCTAGGACAAGATGGTGCTTTTCCAACCAATCCATACCAATTAGAAAATCATATGAGCCTAATGGTATGATATTCACATTTTATTTTTTGCTAAGTTCATTCATATCTATTGGACAATATTTAACTAGCTCATTGATTCTTCTCTTAGCCCTTATGGCTAGCTAGACCAACCAAGATTTCCCATGCTTGCTTCTTTTCAAGTGAAACATTTCAACAAGGTAAGGATCTGTGTAACTATGGCTAGCTCTAGAATCAATTAAAATTGCTATGGGATGGTTATCAATATTACCTTCTACTTAAATCATGGGGGATTGGTACTCTACTTACTAGTTGTCCGAGGCTGCATGAATCCTTGGGAAGATTCTTCCCATGTCTTAAGATATATCAACCTCCTAAATATTGTGAATATTCCTCATATTTTCTCCTTTGTGAGTGAAAACCTTATACAAGTGGTCTCCCTCACATCCCCAACATTTTATGTACTTTTGTCTTGGCATTTTCCGAAAATAATATGCCATCCTAGGATTATTATGGGATGACTATCCTTGCTCATATGCTTGAGAATTTTTCCTCTAAAAAGGTGTCTTAAAACATTTTTTCCTTTGCTCCATATTACTCGTAATCTTGTCATTCCAATCTTTTTGGAAATTGGCCTCCCTCTGTTATGCTCATAAATGTGTTTTTCCTTCCTTATATCCACCTCCAAAGTCATAGGGTTATCATAATGTATCTTATCACTATAAAAAGTAGGTATCCCACTCAAAAACCTTTGGATTTGAAAATCTCTTCCTTTATGATGCCAATATACTTAAGAAATTCAAGGAATACCCTCTCATATTCCTCCATGTTGAATTTTGTAACTATGGTTGGTCTTCATAATGTCAAAAGTGAAAAGTTGTGTTTATTGGGGAGGTCAGTTTAGTATAAATAAGGAGCCAATTTGGTTCATTTGTAACTCAAGCAATTCACATCTTATAGTAAATCTTGTGTTCTCTTTGTGATCTCTACTATTATTCTACAACATTTATATGGTTGAATTTCTGAAGTATAATTTCTTAGTGATAAATTGAAAAGTGAAAACCAACATCATTAGAAGTAATTATCGGTTTTCAAAAATATTGTGTTATTATCTATTGCACTAGAAAAATCAACATGGTATCAGAGCGACAATAAAGAAGAGATCCAAATATCACCATCTAAGAAGATGTATCTTCAAGAAACCTTTCTTCTCTTGAAATTATACAACAATGATTTACACTATGAAATCAAAAAACAAGATAAAAGGATATTCTAACTTCAGGGCATGGAAGACAAGGATTGATCTTATCCTTTCCAAGAACAAAGCTATGGACATTGTGAAAGGTAATATTGTGGAACCACAAAATGATGCAGAAAAAGAAAAGGAAGCTCAAAATAAAGAGGAAAATGAAATGTTCAGGGAAAATGAAATTAATGCCATGAGTATCATTGTAGACTCTATTAGAGACCATTTGATTCCTTAAATATGAAATATAGATATGTCAAAGAAAATGTATGATGAAATAACAAATCTATTTACAGTCAAGAATGTTGGTCAAGTGATGAGCTTGAAGAATGAGCTTCGTGATACCATAATGACGAAGGACAATACTATATATTCATATTTTGTGAGGATCTCCCAACTAAGAGATCGACTTCAAGCTAACAATGAAGTTGTTCTTGATAAAGAGATCATTATTATTGTACTTAATGGTCTACCTAGATCATGGGATGCATTTGCTTCAAGTATGAACACAAGAAATGAATTTCCTACCTTTGAAGAGCTATGGACCTTCTTCTCTCAATAAGAATAAAGGATCACATCAAAGGAAATAATTAAGAAAGAAGAAGATGCTCAAGGTTATGCATCAATATTGAAGAAGAATGGAGGCAAGAAGAAGTTTATCTTTCAAAACAAGAAATCAGGAAGGAGACCTAATCATCAAGGGAAAAAAGACATGTCAAAAGTCCATTGTTTTGGTTGCCATAAATTTGGCCACTTCAAACATGATTTTCTTGAATAGACAAAGAAGAGGAAGGGAAGACATCATGCTTCAGCTGCCAATGTGAATGGTGAATAAGTCAAGCATGAAGATACAAATTTCTTCTACTTCTCAACCCTTTTAGGATCTATTGAAGATAATGACAATATGTGGTTGATTGATAGTGGATCTTCTAGACATACGACAAGTGATCATGTCAATATATCAAGTATGAGGGAGAAAATGATCTATCATAGAGTAAAACTTGGAGACAACAACTCGTATGCATTCAAAGGAATTGGGAAAAAATATATTGAGTTGGAATCACGTAACAATGTTAATCTCAATAATGTTCTATATGTGCCTAGTTTGAAGAATACTTTGGTCTCCATTTCTTGTCTAGAAGATAAAGGAGATAGAATAGAATTTGTTTATGGGAAAGTACTTGTATGGCCCAAGGTCTATAGTATAGATGATGCTAGAGTTATTGGAATTCGTGATGAGAGACTATATAAGATCCTAGGTCAAAATACTTAAGCCATTGTACATGATGATGTCAATCCTAGTGAATTATGGCATAGAAGGTATGCTCACCTTCATTATCAATCATTTCCATCTCTAAATCAAATGGTGGTAGGTGTACCAAAATTGCAACCGGTGCATGAAGGTGTTTGTAAAGGCTGTGCACTTGGGAATAATGTTAACAAGCCATTCCCAAGAAGTGATAATAGATCTAAGGAGATATTGAACTTAATACATTCATATGTATGTGGTCATATTCCTATGAAGTCTTTAGGAGGTTCTCTTTAGTATGTAATATTTATTGATGACTTCTCACGAAAGACTTGGATGTACCTGTTGAAGACGAACGATGAAGTATTTGAAAAGTTTAAAGAATTCTAGGTTGAAGTAGAAAACTTGATAGATAAGAAGATAAAAATGATAATGGAGGAGCATACACCTCCAAAGAGCTCATTTCCTTTTGCAAAGAAGCTGGAATTAATAGGGAGATGATTGTCCCACATAATCCTCAACAAAATGGCATGGCAGAAAGGAAGAATAGATCTATTGAAGAATTATTTAAGGCAATGATGAATGATCAAAATATATCCATGTTTCTATGGGGATAAGTAGTTATGGTAGCCATATATGTTCAAAATAGAAGTATTCATCGTATATTGAAGAACATGACTCCAGAAGAAGCTTTCTTTGGAAATAAACCAAGTGTTGAACGCCCGACGATCTTTGGTTGTACTATTTATATTCATGTTCCCAATGAAAAAATAAATAAGTTGGAACCTTCAGGAAACAAGGGCATATTCATTGGATATAGTGAGTCATAAAAAACCTATAAAATCTATATTCCAGGACAACAAAAGGTTGAAGTCAGTCGGGACATGACTTTTGATGAAAATATTTCTTATAGGAAATCTATAGAAGATTCCATGGAATCCAATGATGAAGAGGAACATGAATATCCCAAGGAAGAAAGTACAGGTTCTCCAGATTATCCTGATGAAGAACCATAATGGCCACTTGAACCTGTGGAACCAGTTACATTTCGTGGGAAAAGAAAGAAACTAGCATGGCTCAAATCAACCTTACAGGAAGCAGTAGGACATGAAGCTCCAGGTGGCATCTCCAGAGAAAGAAAGACACCCCAACGGTTCTATATTTATGCGACACTTATGACAAATCTTGGGAATATAGAACCTTCCACCTTTGAAGAAGTAGTCAAGCATAAATAATGGAAGTAAGCTATGATGGAAGAATATCAATCCATCATGAAGAACGATGTATGGGAAGTTGTTCCTAGACCTGAAGGGAAGTCTATGGTAACTTCAAACTATATTTACAATATTAAACATGCAGTGGATGGAATTATTTATAAATACAAGACAAGGTTCATGGATAGAGGGTTATCCCAGAAAGAGGGAGAAGAATATGATGAGACATTTTCTCCTATTTCTATATACACTTCTATCATATCCATTATCTCTCTTACAACTTCCATGGGATGGAGTCTACATCAGATAGATGTGAAGACCTCTTTTCTCTATGGAGTGATTGAAGAACAAGTGTACATAGAGAAACCTCAAGGTTTTGAGGTGGACCAGAGAGATTCCCATGTTTGGATATTAAAGAAATCCTTGTATGGAATCAAGGAAGATCCAAGAGCTTGGTATGAATGGATTGATAGAAACTTGACGAGACTTGGATTATCCAAGAGCTATGTTGATCCAAACATTTATTACAAGTTTGTGAATGATGCACCTGTGATTCTACTACTATATGTTTATGACTTATTTCTGACAGGTGCAAAGCCTCTCACTATTCAATGTAAGAGGGAGCTAGACTCTGAATTTGTCATGAAGGATCTTGGTCTCATGCAATATTATTTGGGACTAGAAGTATGGCATAAGCTTGGTGAAATATTCCTAGGTCAAGGAAAGTATGTTGTGAATATCCTTTAGAAGTTTGGGATGATGAATTGCAAATCCATGGAAACTCCCATTGTGAAAAACCTAAAGAAGTTGAGAGACTCTGATGTTGATCTGGTAGATCCCTCCATGTAATGGAAGTTGATTGGATCATTGATGTACTTGGTTATACCGGGCCAACCATTTTCTTCGCTGTGAACATGTTGATTCAGTTCTAGGTGGAACCAAGACATGAGCATTGGATATCTGCAAAGAAAATTTTGAGATATTTGTGTGGAACACTAAATTATTGTTTAAGATATGTCTCAAACAGTGGTGTACAACTACAGGGACATACAAATTATGATTGGGAAGGAAGTGCAAGTGACATAAATACTAATTCTGGTGTATATTTTAGTTTGTGCTCTTCTATGATATCTTGGGCTAGTAGGAAACATAAGTCCGTTGCACTCATCACTACAGAGGTAGAGTATATTGCAGCTTGTGATGCTTGTACGAAGGAAGTATGGCTCCATAAGATGGTTTCTGGACTATTTGACCAGGCGCTAGATTCAACCATGATATACTATGATAATAAAAGTTGTGTGAAGCTTCCAGAGAACCCTGCGTTCCATGACAAGTCAAAGCACATTGAGATCAAGTACTAATACATCCGTGATAAAGTCTAGGAGGGAAAATTGAAGCTCTAGTACATCTCCATTGATGATCAGATAACATATATTCTGATGAAGCCCTTATCCAAAGGGAAGTTTTTATACTTTAGGGAAAATCTTGGGCTTGTGGAGATTACTCCCTTGGTTGAGAGGGAGTGTTGATATTCTTGAATTGTGGATAGTCAGTGTCTTGCTGGATTGAAATTCTCCCCGTGGAGAATGGTCCAGGTTGGACAGATTGTTGATGTATCATGGACATGCATTTTCTGTAGAAAATGGTACATGAATGACATTCTCCTATGGAACAGATGGTGACTTGATCAATATGAATGGTATTCCCCCTATGGCATGAATGGTGACCTGATTAGGGATATTGGTATAGGACTGGAATTGTTCTCTATGAAACATATGGTGACCTTATTAGATAAAGAGGTCTAGGACTGACATTCTTCTATGGAACATGTAGTGACCTGATTAGAAGAATGGTCCCTGTAGCCCATGTCATGAATTTTAACATCTGGAAGGATTAACATTCTTCATGTAGCACATATGGAGATCTGATTAGTAAGAATGGTCCTTGTAGTCACAGGACACTCTGTTAAGTGCGTGGAAACTGAGGGACACTCAGTTGAGTGCTCAGGTTTGAGTACATTTAGTTGGTTGTTATGAATACCTCCCTAGTTAAGAGGGAGAGTTGAATTTTGTAACTATGGTTAGTCTTCATAATGTGAAAAGTGAAAATTCAAAATTTGTGTTTGTTGGGGAGGTCAGTTTAGTATAAATAAAGAGCCATTTTGGCTCATTTGTAACTCAAGCAATTCACATCTCCTAGTAAATTGTGTGTTCCCTTTGTGATCTCTACTATTATTCTACAACATTTATATGGTTGGATTTGTGAAGTATAATTTCTTATTGATAAATTGAAAAGTGAAAAATAACATCATTAGAAGTAGTTATCAGTTTTCAGAAATATTGTGCTATTATCTATTGCACTAGAAAAATCAACACTCCATTATCATGCTTTCGAATTTGAGTTCAAATAATTTTTTCATCTTCTTATCATAATAATTCTCTGACAAGTATTTCTATTGGGAATATCCCTTGACCGATCTCCATGATACCTTCTTCTCATCAAGGTGCTTGTCCTACTTAAGTTGATCCCACCGCATGGATGCTTTTCCTTGAAGATTGTAGGTTGCAATTATGGTTTCTACATTTGATGGGTAATAATGCAACTAGAAATATTTCCTCATTCTCAACAACCAATATTCAACCTATTCTCCCTTTCTATTCTCTCCATCAAAAGTTTGTGGCTTGAGTTTCCTAGTATCACCATGCAAAATATCTAACTCGTATCTTCTCCTCTTCCTTCTGATAGGGGGGACACTTGGGATTCTCTCTAGCCCTGAATATGAATGATATTTTCTATGAAATTTACTTGGAAAATGATGATGTATTCTCACATTTATTGAATGCCTGTCATCCATGTGATCATCCCTTCTGCCAAGGGATATGGATGTTGCCTCTTTCCTAGCACTGGTTGCTTTCTTTGATCTAGAATACTTGTTGACTTATCTATGCAACATATTAATACTCTTTATAAACTCATCCAGACATTTCATCATCCTTTCATTATCTTCCCTATAGATGTTCACTTCTCTCGACAAGCTTCTCATAGTTTCAACTAGCTCCACATGCTCTGCCTTGCTTCTTCTTCAATTGGACTTAGTATCAGCATTTCCCATGCTGAAAAGTATCCCTATTATTTCATATTCATGGCTTTAATACCCTTGGTAATCCTCAATATCTATGGTTCTTGTATAGGAACCAAGTTTTTCCTTCTGTACCTCTACGTCTGCAATAAAATCTTTTTGTAACAATTATTGTTAGAAATAGACACATTGAAAAATACTTTATTAATTAGGTTACAGACCATTCTTAATTTCAATTTATGAATAAAACATATGCACCAATACACAATACAATTATTTATACATGTTCCTCTATGAAACATCTCTCCAATGGTTGTACTCATGCCTCATTCTGAGTTCTGAGTGAAACATTACAACCTTCTCAAGTTGCAATTTCCAATCATTTCTCTATTTTTATTGCTGCATTTTGTTTTTGAGAAATTGTAGTGCTCAATTCAAAATTATGGGTTGATAGATGGATTATCCTCAACAAATTTCCATTGGATGCTCATTTTCCAAAATCCGAGCTTCAAGATGATAGTTATGGCCTAGATAAGTTTAGATTATTTTCTCATTTTTACCCCTTACTACTATAGGTGTATTCTCTCCCATCCTGTACAACTTCAAGTAAATAGAATCTAAATATGGTTCCATGGTTGTCTTCTATGTTCCATGATCTTTCCACAAACCACTCTTGTTTCCCAAACTGACTTCTGGGCAAGGACTTATGCCCTTTGGAAGTAAACTGGTATACTATTTTAGCTTTGTTTTTCACTCATCATATATCATTGGATATATATTACCAATTTATTTCATTATAGTAATAGAGACTATGTGGATCAGAGGTACACATAGTTTTCTTGATTTAGACTACCTAAAAATGTTGTTTAGGCCATCAAAAATCCTTCACAAGTTGATGATCTTCATAATTTGAAAATTTTCATAGAAATTGACTAGTTTACTATTGTAGCAGTCTGTTAATCCAACCTATGCTTGACCTTGGCACATTGAATGGCATATCATGGAACGTTTCTATTGATTCCATGTGGCATACCTTGATTTGGCCATGTCATCATCCATCATTCTCCTCCATCGACTATCGACCAAATATTTTGCAATATTATTAGGCTCTCCTTTGTAGACTCTTCCCATTGGAGTGTCAAATAGCATGTTATAAAGGTTTCTCCAAAAAATTGCAAGTCACAAGCCTAAATCAGAATCTTCCTCATGGACCTTTCCCAATGGGTTTTCAAATAACACATTATAAAGTTTTTCCCAAAATCTATAGTCTGCAAGCCTATTGGAATTTTCCTCATGGACTCTTCCCATAGGGTTGTCAAATAGCATGATATAAATATTTTCCCACAACTTGCATCCATAATCCCATTGGCGAAATTTAGCCCCCAAAATCATCTATGGATAAAACACTTATATTTTTATAATAGTTGTGCAACCAGTTGTAGAAGTCAGATGTTCCACCCAACCATAGACGTTTTGTCCTAAATCTCAATAGAAAGTCACCCCTGAGCTGGGGATAGGAATCCAAAAAATAGGGTGTATCTCCATTTTCCACTCACAACTCAATATTCCCACAACCAACTAATATTTCATACAACTATCCCAACTCCTCCAGCTCTCTTTTGTATATTTTAACCTTGTACAATAAATTACTGCAAGCATTTTCTTAATAATAATAGAGAATATATGATGGTGCACACACACACACACACACATGACACATAGATTTTTACCTTGAAACCCAAACTGGGAAAACCAACAACATGTTTAGAGCCGCACCTCCAATATTCTATCCATTATATTTTTCATTGTTTACAATACAATATACATACAGGACCCCATGACATCCAAAATCCTAATGCATTTACCCATATTAGTCAACAACCCTAATTCCTTAACCAAAATTAGAAAACCATTGGAAAAAACCATGTGCCGAAAATCTCCAAAAAATAGTCACAAAAAACCACCAACCCCCCCAAACCCCCTTTTCTCCCATATCAGTGTACATTACTTGGGATCACTTTCACAAAGAATATAACATAAACCCAAGATATTCCTCTCAACCTACTTGACCCAAGGAATGTACCCCATTCCCTGCAAGAAGTCCCTTGGGCTGTATCATTCTTTTATTAGGGATTCCAACATAGGTTGGATAAGAATATCTTTGTCGGGGACTCCAAGACTGTCAACTATTGGGAAAAATAAAAACAACAAGCTTGTTGCTCCATTGAAAACTCTCACATAAGGAGTTCACTCTATAGGCGTAACAACCTGCCTCTTCTATAAGCTTGACAACTTACTTGATCTTCAACCTTCAACAATTTCCAACAATTGCTAATAAGTTCACCATTATTTCCTCCAAGATCCTACGCTCTTCCCTCTTATGTTTCCTCATTCCCATGCATAAAACTATCTGTAAAAAATCCCCTACTATCCCATATGAATTTCCTTTCCTTTTTCCTCCTTACTTGACTCACACTCTTCCCTAAGATGATTTCAAATCAACCCCATTCCCCCTATAATTATGGGATGTGACTTCTCACACCCACAATCTGACATGTATTCAATGATTGGGATCTCATACACTCAAGGGAATAAATAGAAGGTTCACTAAAAACAATAAGAAAATTAGGAAAATGTTTGTGATTTAAAACCCATGAATAAGACCCCCTTAGACCCCTCATATCTTGTGGATAATTCATCCCCCATATCTCTGTCCATGTCCATCTACAACTGACATCACATTTTTATTTATCAATTTTCGATAGGCAAGTTCACATATTACATCGCTTGACCCATGGCCATATATCATATCTACACTATACATTACTAAAATAGGGATTAAAACAAGGATGTTACATGTTATCTAATATAGTTATGAAATTTGGGGCTACAACATCTCTAGAGAATCATTGACAAAGATAGAGAAAATCCAAAATTGTTTTAAAATTATAATCTAAAATTAAATTAAATACACCCTATCATATCCTCCTCATATAAGTGAGTCTTTCCCCCATTGAGAGCATGGTTGTGACTAGTTTGTTAATGTACAAGAACAAGATAAACATCATGGAAGACAAGAGGATTCCTAAGGTTGCTTCAAACTCTAGTAAAAACCACCTATGTCTCAAGTGGGTTTCACATAAAGATGCCAAGTATTGGCTAAGTCACTCAAGTATCGAAGAATAGGTCACTTTGCAAAATAATTATAACATTAAAAATATTATTACAACTAAATTTAAGGAGAAAATTTGGTGCAATAAAGAATTAGAGGATAAGAGAATATTAAGATACTACAAGGAGGTGATCAACCCTAATCCATAAGATCAAAAGTATCTCTCTATTTTAACTAGCACAAAGAAGAAAATCAACATTGCTAAAATAAGAACAAACTCTCACGAGCTCCATAGTGAGACATGGCATTGGATAATTCCTAAAACGTCATGGGTAGAATGAATTTTCCATATTTGTGACACCGAGAGGGTTGAATACGAAAATCAATTTCTCTTATAATATCTTGCGTACACCTAGATTAGATGTGAATCTCAAAACATTTGTTACAATACTATCTTTTCAAACTTTTTAACTCATAAAAAATATGGTGATTTGGGAATGCTTCTCTTAAAGTCTTTCAAGCACATAAATACAATTCTAAATCAAACCAAGTAATTCCTTAACTTTTTTAAGGTCCAATAGAGCAATGGGAATCTCAATGGATATTAATAACCATCATCATCATCATCATTATCATCATAAATATAAGTGGCATTGAGGATGGGAATCCTTGAAATTCAAAGAGAATACAAAATTATCATAAATACTAACGAGGTGTGGAGGTATTTAGCCTTTATTGACATCATAAATAAAAATGGTTGTTGGTGTGTGTCTCTCCTATTTTTATAGGGTTGAAGACATAGGATTCATCAATATTTGACCAACAAAACCCCAAGGCATTATCATATTCAATCTTTAGTCGAGAATGGAAGAAGGTCTCACTCAAGACACCATGAGAATCATAGAGACCATTTAGTCTTGTGTTAGATATGAAGTCATAATGCATGTAAGTAAAACTCTTGGGATTACATACATTTATTCATTCATATTCAGATATAGAGTAACAAACATTAACCATTAAAACATATATACATTCAACTAAGAATACACTTAGTGGATTGCAAAGACAAACACGACTTTGTATTATATCCATTAACCTCAAAATGTATACAAAGAATACACTTAGTGGATTGCAGAGAGAAATAAGACTTTTTTTTATATTCATTAACCTCAAAATTCATACAAATACAAAGAATCATAACACAATCATGTGCCATGTGTTGTAGATTCATTCAACAGTCATTAGATTCAACTGTGCTATGCACTCTCTTCTCATTCCTTCAATCCTACACATTTCTCCCTCTAATATAGACTCATACAAGACTTATACATAACTCCAAAAAAAAATGTTACAAAACTAGACCAAAAAATGGACTACTCTACAACTGTGTTTCACTCTACTCTATATACTCCTTTTTTCTATGCCTCCCTATCGCTTTATTCTATGCTCCACTCTATTAAGTGATTTCCAAATCTACGAACTCTACATGTTCGAATGCCGCCTTACTAAATTTCTAGTCCATCCATACCTTTTTCCACAATCCTTCGGGTCGTTATAACACTCAAGTACAAAATATTTTATAAGATACGCTTCATATTTGCTACATGTGGTCTTCTTGATTCCTTTTGTATAGTGCAAAATTAGGCATGCAAAATATTCCTTTAATTGTATGAAAAACCCTCGGTGTCCAATAAGGTATTTCTAATGAAGAGATTATTTAATATGAAGATGTCGGAAGGTGGGTCTGTTGCAGATCATTTAAATGATTTTAATACGGTTACTAATCAACTAAGTTCTGTAAAAGTGGACTTTGATGATGAGGTCAAGGCTCTTCTAATCTTGTGCTCATTGCCAGAAAGCTGGAACGGCTTGGTCATGGCTATAAGTAACTTTGTCTCTGGTTCAAATACTTTAANAGTGGAGAACAGGGGAAGACAAAAGGATAGAGGAAAGGGTTTCGGGAACCATGGGAATTATAGGAAGGGCATATCCAAATCCAGACTTGGAAAGATAGAGTGCTGGAATTGTGGGAAGAAATGACATCTGAAGAAAGACTGCAGAGCTCCAAAGAAACAAAGATATGGACAATAGGAGAGAAATCATGAAACAAATGTAACAAGTGATGTGTTACAAGATGCTTTGATTCTTTTTGTATATAATATTTATGAGTCCTGGGTAGTAGATTCAGGGGCTTCATTTCATGCCACACCCCATAGGAAACATTTTCTAGATTATGTTCAAGGTGATTTTGGACAGGTTATTTTGGGTGACGATGCACCATGCAAACTTGTTGGAATGGAAAAGGTAAAAATAAAGCAACGCAATGGAAACCAATTGTTGTTGAAAGAGGTAAGAAATGTTCCAGATTTAATGAAAAATCTAATTTCAACAGGGAAGTTGGAAAGTGAAGGTTGCATATCCATATTTATAGATAAGACATGGAAGGTCATCAAAGGATCATTGTTGATAGCGAAAGGAGAGAAGGTCGGTACATTG
>SNQJ01S0013247.1:136712-190544 GCA_010110895.2 Picea sitchensis | reverse complement strand
ATTAGTGCTTCAGTTATTCTTAAGCATAGTCCTATCATGCATGAAAGTTATGTTGAGCAATGTGCTTTAGATACTGATTTTAAAGAAGTATATGAAACTTTGTGCCACTCTAACCATGTTGAGGAATTGGATTACCATGTGCATGATAATCTTTTGTATCATCTTGGCAAGTTATGTATTCTACAGGGGGAAAGAATCAACATTATAAGAGAAGCACATTCTTGTCTTATTGCTGGTCATTTTGGTGTAGGCAAGACAATGGCTAATTTGCAAAGATACTGCTACTGGCCTAAAATGAATGAAATTGTTTCAATATATGTTCGAGGATGTTCTCTACGTGCCACAAGTAAACCTAGCAATCGAAAGTTGGGTTTGTATACTCCACTTCCGGTTCCTTCTCGTCCTTGGGAAAGCATTTCCATGGACTTTGTAGGAGGTTTACCTATGTCTAGACAAAATCATGATTATCTTTACGTTGTGGTTGATTGATTTAGCAAAATGTGTATTTTGATGCCTTGTACAAAGCAGGTTACAGCTGAACAGACGACACAAATATTTTTTCAAAATGTTTTGGTGCATTTTGGATTGCCTAAATCCATTATTTCTGATCGAGATTCTCGATTTGTTGGAAGTTTTTGGATGAGTTTATGGGCACTCATGGACGCCAAACTTAAAAAGAGCACAAATTTTCATCCACAAACAGATGGTTAGACAGAAGTAGTAAATCGAACAATGGTGCATCTTCTTCGTGCTTATTGCAGTAAGCATCCTAAACTTTGGGATGAGCATTTATATTACATTCAACATGCGTACAATCGAGCTAAGCACTCTTCAACTCAAATATCGCCATTTGAAGCATGTTTTGGCTATTTGCCCAAATCTCCTTTAGATTTTATCTTTGGGAAAGACATTGCTATCGATGGTCAATATGACATTGATAGGGAAAAAAATTTCATTGAACAAATTCAGTCGATACATCAAATGGTGCAAGAGCAGTTAGAAAAGAGTCAAGCCAAGTAAAAGACGAGACATGACAAGCATCGTGTTGATCAAAGTTTCCAAGTTGGAGATGAAGTTTGGCTTTACATCAGTAAGGAGAGGCTTAAAGGAGAAGGTAAAAAATTAAAACTGATTCGATATGGTCCTTTCAAGATTATCGACAAGATTGGTAACAATGCCTTTCGTTTAGATTTGCCTCCTTATATGCAAATGTATGCAGTTGTTAATGTTGAGAATTTGAAATTATATGAGCCTCCATTGATTGATGATCAAGGAGAGAATATTCAGATTCCTTCTATAGATGATTTTTCCCCAGAATATCTTACAGAACTGCATGAAGACACCATCCTTGACAGGAGAATGCGAACTTCAAAATGAGGAAATGTGGAGTATCTTCGAGTTGGTCTTAAAGGTACAAATCCAAGCAAAGCCAAGTGGATTGAAGTTGGAAGAGTGAGGGAACTATACCCTCATATTCAAATAGACTGAAAATAGTCTTTGGGAGGTCCAAAATCTTTCCAATGGGGAGGTGTGATCAGGGGATCAAATTTTGCTCAAAAAATCAAAGTGCTCGGAATCGCTTCAAATTGAACGAGAGCGTAGGCCTCGTCATTGTGAACCCAACGCAACTTGTTTGGGTTCAAACAGACATTAGGGGTGAGAGATATCACATTCTGTTCAAAATGGAAAATAGGCAAAAAAGGGGTGCTGACTATACAGTCCGTACGGACGATGACATGGCAGGCCGTACGGATGACGTGGTAGACCGTACGCTGACGTGGCAAACAGTTATTGGACAGTTGGCATGTGACATGGTTTGTTGACAGTGAATGGAATGGCGACACATGGCCCAACCAAAGGCCGCCACGTGTCACATGGCATGTGACATGGTTTGTTGGTTAAAATCGTTGCACTCAGCAGGAGTCTACCCCGTGAACTCCGGGGCAGGGTAAAGCTTTGGGAAAGGCCGCCCAACCGGTGTGCCCACACATGTTCCTTGATATACATATGCATTGCATTATATTTAACATCGTTTAAATGTATGTTTGGGCGTGGACCAGGCCGGGGCTAAGCCCCGACCCGTGGTTATATGTTATATTGTATGCGACCGGAGCTACGGTGGTTAGACCCACCGTAACTATGTTATAACCATTTGAATAATGCGTGGTTTGGTATGCCATGTGACCAACATATATATGTGCGCGGGTTTAACATTACGGTTATCAAACGAGTTTTAAAAACTTAAGCCCTGTTGTATAGTGCGCGGTCATGTGACGACCATGTGCCCACGGGCCTTGGTAGTTAGGGCCGACACGTAACTATTCGACAGTTTGGACTGGTTGTGCGGTTGCACCCGGTGCCAAGTTTTTACACTTTAAATTGCGTGTGGGCTAGGTTGAGCTAAGAGAGGTGCGTTTTGTAGATGCAGAGACAACAAGATTGAAGGGGAGACTTCCAGGAAGCCTATCTACTTCATTTTTTGGCCAAACGAGGTGCCAAAAAATCCCAGCTAGGGGTTTTTGGACGTTCTGAAGCCATTGGAGAAGTCTATGTGGAATTTTGAGCATTGTAAAGCACATTTTTGAGCACTTTGAGAAAATAATACAAATGATCCATTGGAAGCTGGACCAGGAGATGTAGCCCAAGAGAGGGGTGAACTCCTTTATCATTTGTTGTGTTATGTGTTTTCTGTTCATTATTTATGCTACTGTTTATATGCATCTTGAATGAGTAAATCCTATTAAAGTTGTGTTGCAAAGTTGATCCATTTGCTTTTAAACACATAAATTTAACTTGCAAATATTTTCAAGAATACAAGTCTTCTTCAATTTTAGATCAGGAAGTTTGTCATAACCCATATTATATTTGATATTGTACATTCAAATGTTCTTCATTATACCTATGATTTATGATGCTTCTTTGATCCTTATGTGATGAGATTGATAGGTCATCTTTTGAACCTTTTGCATCAATTGGTTTTAATGGATTTATAGGTATTTGGTGATCCCATTTGATTGTAGGGTTTTTATGCTTTGTTTTATGACTTGAAGAGCAATTTATTTTAAGGATCCATTGTTTCCTTGTGCATTGGCTTGTAACATCCCCGCTATAATCCCTAATTTAATTAATTCTTAACACATATATAATGTGTGGCTATGGCCAAGCAATGTATATGTGAATTGTATTTATGAATTTTAATAATAAAACGCCGTGCCAACTACTAGGGGACATGGAAAAATATGGGGGCCGATTAATACGCAAGAGAGGGGAGGGTCTAATATGATGTCTAAGAGAGGGGTCCAAGGGAGTATTACACATGTCTATTAATTCAACCCACTTCCTAAAATCACTATTGGTATATGAACCTTCTAAATTTTCTAATTGAGTGTTCCCAAACCCAATCATTGAAAACGTGTAAGAGGGTGGGTGTGAGAAGTCACATCCCATTTTTATTGGGAGCATGGGGCTGAAGTACAATCAATATTGGTGAGTGCAGGAGTCAACTTTCTTGGGGAAAAGACAGGAAATTCATATGGGCAGTTACAATTTTTTTTGGAGATTCATGTTTGGCATGAACATCAACAAGAGAATAGGGAAGAAGATATTTGGAAATGGAGCAACCATGGAGGTTGAATTTTGGAGTGTATTTTGAGAAGAATACTAAAGAGATAGGTTGTCAAGCCTAGAGAGTGAACTCATGTGTGAGTTGCACTGTAACAACAAGTGATTTCTTATGTTTTCCTAATAGTTTTCCTAGCAGCGAGATCCCTTGAGTTTCCCAGTAGAGATATTCTTGGTTACATGTGCCAGAGAGACCCTAATAAACAAATGGGATGATCAATGGACTGAGATAAGTGAATGGGTACATTCCTTTGGTTGGGAAAGTCAAGAGGAAAAGAGATGGTGGAAAATTGGGATAACTGTAGGAGAATACGAGTGGGTTGTGGGATTTCTGAGATGTGAGTGGAAAGTGAGATACCACCCTCTTTCCTGGATTTCTAGCCACATATTGGGGGTGACCTGTTGTTGATATTTGGAACAACAAGTCTATGGTTGGGCAGAACATACATCCCAAGCAACTAGTTGCATGACTATTTTAAGAGATAAGTGTTTTATCTTGTTTTTGTGTTGCATTATGAGTTCAATTGTTGTTTATTAACTTTGTAATTGAGAATGATTTATATGTTTCTTTTTTCAAATTTATTAGCTACATTTTATGTTTATTTTTAGAATGTTGTATATTCATCTAGTTCATGGCATCAAAATAGTTAAATCTAGGTGTAATTTGTAGCTGATAAGCTATAGGAAATTAGTTACCTTAAAAAAAATTAATTTATGAGTATTTTCGGTTGTAATGGACCTTATCTGGGCTCGAGAATGTTATATTGTGGTATTAGAGAATCTGGTTCAAACAATGGACTTGTATGGGCCAAGAACCACTGTGAATTTGGGAAAATTTGTTGTTACAAATTTCGATCTGTGACACATTTGGGGGGGAAAAGGAGAAAATTAAAGTGAAATCCCCAAATTCGTGAGAAAATTCAATTGTAAATGCCTCAAAACTGTTGAAGAGATTATATAGGACATCAATCTGTAGAGTTGCATAGCTAAATTTGACTTGGAAGGTTGAAATTCATGTTTTAATGACCATTGTAAAATTGGGCGAAGTTTTATGGATTGATGGTCGAGATCGCGTTTGATTTCAAAATCAATGGCCCATATTCATTGTAAATAGATTTAAAAAACTTATAAGGTTTTTCAGATTATTTAAAGGTCTAGTAGATCAACGATCGAGTTTCATTTTAGATAATTGGGAAAATGAAACAGATCATTAGTCTGGATTTATTTTTGGGCGTTTAGAATTTGGATCAAATAGACGACCGAGATTCTTTTTCAACAGTTTTGAAGGTGGAGAATATTGATGGTTGGATTGACAAGTTTAGTGAATAATTTTGATTGCCAACATAAATCATCGATGGTTTATGGTTGATGGTCGGTTAGCCGAATTGGCGAAGTGTTTCATTCTCCAACCGAAATTACCGATAACCGATGATCATGTCAGCAAATTCGCTAAAGTTTTTATGTGTCCAAAAGAAATTGTTAATCATCAGTGAATGAAAAGAGGGTGATGACTTGTCATGCCACATCAACATCCATGTGTCATATCATTTCAATCAGTTTTCCATGTCAACATCGACATGTAATGCCACGTCAACTTAATTTCCATGTTAGCCAAGCGAAATTCGATGGCTCATGGTTGTGTCGACCGATTTAGTGATGAATTTAAAACTCAATTGTCAAAGGAAATCATCGATGGATGATGGTCATGTCGAAAAACGTGGCAGGGTGTTATGTGTGTCTAAAGGAAATCTTTGATCATCGATGGAGCTTGGATCAACGATCAATACTTATTTGAGCTAGCAATTGATGGTGGAGATTGATCTGAGGGCTTGGAGAAGGTTTACTGGATCAATGGGTAAGATTAATCTCAATTTTGAGATCAACAATGCATATTAAAATACTATTATAACAGTAAAACAATCAATTTTTCTTCGAAATTTTATGAATTTCGAAGGTCATCAACTTGTAGGGGAATTTTGAGGCCCTAAACAATGTTTTTAGGAGTTCAAATTTTTGAAACTGTAAGTGTCAAAGGCATCACATACAATACAATAAATTAGAAAGTTATAGATAAATCAATTAAGGGAATAATTTCGGCACCAATTTAGTTCCATAGGCCATAACTCCTTGCTCAGAAGTCCATTTGGCGCTCAAGAGTAGTCTATTGAAATACTATGAACGATAGAAGTCATCCATGGGTCCATATTTGGAATATGGGTAAGTAAAATGTGCAGGAAGAGAAATAAGACACATGTAGCATACATGGATAAAATGGGAAAACAATCTAAACTTCCTCATACCATAAATTTAAGCTCAGAGCTCAGATTTGAGAAAATAAATAGTAGCTAGAAAGGTAATAAAGCGATAAATCAATTTTTGTAGTAGTAAAAACAAAGCAATAAATTGGGAAATACAATTTTCTCAGAAAGTAATAAAGCAATTTTTGTAGCAGTAAAAATAGAGCAATGAGTAGAAATTACAGCTTGTGAATGTTGCATATTTTTTTTTCTTCAGAAATCATACTAAGGAATGGATACATTTGATGGAGATTTGTATCAAAGAGGAATTTGTCTAAGGAATCATATATTGACTTAGTGAATTATTTCCTTCATAAATTGAGATTAAGAATTGTTGGAACATCAAGAATTGATAATTCATCATACATCTCTTAAGTTCAGTCGGTTAAGAGCTTGACCTAAATTTGGATATAGTCAATTGGGTGATCGACCAACACACCACACTAGTCATTCAAGTAGTCAACATGCATGTCGATAAAAAAATTGACCAACAGTCGAAGATAGTCGGACGGTGGATCGACCAACCTAGTAATCAACCATGAGTTAGATGCATACGTGGTCGAGTCGAGCATCCTTGTCGAGTCGACTCAACAAAGAGGACTTGATGGATTCAACTCTAATTGTCGACGGTTCTATGTGGACAAGATCTTCTGGATTATATGGAAGTTTGTTAGTTCTTGAGACTATAAAAAAGAGACCCCTTGGGTCATTTTCATCAGGCAATCAGGTGATCAAGATCCAATATGCACTGTGATGTTCTGATCACATTTCACCTTGTTTTAAGTGTTGTAATAGTGTATTTAGACACCACCCTTTGTCTTAGAAGTTTTTGTTATGCTCTGATTATATACAATACTATATTTTTGTTTCATGTTGTGTTCCACCATATTCCCCAACATGGTTTTAGAGACGATGGTTTAAAACCTTGAACTGTTATCTACAAACCATGTTGAGTCATATTTGTTATGATATTGACTATGGGGTGGTGGTTTGTTGATTGGAATTTATTGAAATGGACTAGTTTCTATCTATATATAAAATATGGATTTGAAGATTGATCATGTTTTTCTGAACAAATCAAATTATGTAGTATGGGCACCAGATATGTAAAGTCTACTGAAGAGAAAAGGACTATGGTAGTATATGAAGGTTTCGATTCTATATCTAATAGATGATCAGGTGAATTTCATTGTTTATGGAAAGAAGGATGAGGATTTAGGGGTCATCATGACCTACATCTCATAGGAGATTCAATTTCACCTTAGTGGAATTGACTTCCCTCATCAAGTATGGAATAAAAGGAATTCGTTGTTCGAACGAGTCAACGAGAGGCACATCATGAAGTTGGAGAAATAGTTGATCTCTCTCAATCCTCATTCATTTGAGAGAATGTAGGGATATTTATTGTGTGTCAAATAAATCAAGTTGAAATTGGGTGAATGTGGAAAGAACTATTAGAAGAAGGATGGAAAACTCATTGAGCTGGTTCTAATGAACTTGAGAATACCATTCGATGTGTTCGTGTCAAATTTCCACACCAACTGGAAAGAATGAAAGGAATATGGAAAGGATTACACCTTTGAATATTTCTGTGGTACTTTGATTATTGATCAACACTGACTTCTTGAAGAAGGAAAGATTAGTAGTAAAATCCAAGTCCACCTGCTCAAGGGAAAGGGAAAGATGGATCCTAGGGATAGAGTATGGTTTGATTCCTCTACACAGGAACTTGCATACCATGACTAGAAACCTCAAAGATAGGAAGATACACCACAACAAAGTTGAAAGAAGAAGGCATGGCAGTACTGTGGAAATAATGGACATGGGGAGAAAGTATTATATAAGAAGTGAGATGATTTAAAGGATAAGGTTAAATTCCTTGAAGGAGATGTTTTTGATGTACACCGACCCATTTATAATTTCACCTTCAAAGTCATAACTTTTGAGTCCTTGTTGTCTCATTCTACATAAAATGAATGGGTAGTCGACCTTGGGTGCACTTATCACAGTGCTAAGGATGCCTCCTTGTTCACATGGTAGGATGAAGGTAAGGAGAAGAAAATATATGTTGTTGATGATTTTTCTATGGATGTTGCTAGTGAAGGTGATGTTGCTTGTCGACATGGGAATATTATCAACATCTACCATGTGCCAAGTCTTAGTGCCAATCTATTTTCTATTGATAAAATAACATAGACAGGTAAGATTGTGGTATTTCAACTAGATCATTTCTATGTTCCTAATTTGAAGAAAGGTAAGTCAATTTTCACCAGTGGGCTTCTTGACCCGATGGACAGTTTATACAAGTTTTGTGACACAAATCGACCTGAACCTGAACTGACTACATTTGTTTCTCACACCGATGAGCGAATTTGAATCTGGCATGAGCTACTTGGAGACTTGAATTTCTGAATTCTACAGGAAATAACAACTCAAAATATGGTTGCTGGTCTAGTAAAAGTGTTTCCCCTTGAAGAAGTTTGTAAGGGTTGTCTTCTTGGGAAGCATCATCAAGCACCATTTGACTCTAGAAAAGTGTGGTGAGTACAAAATCTATTGGAACTGGTTGACAATGATGTCTGCTACCTTCACTAGAAGGTTCAAGGTATATTTTGAATTTCATTAATGATTTCTCTAGTTTTACATGGGTCTTTTTCCTGAAGAATAAGTGCCTTGTCTTTGAGAAGTTCAAGGAGTTTCAAGCCTTTTCTAAGAAGCAATGTGTATATCCCATCAAATTATTGAGATTAGAAAATGGTGATGAATATGTAAATCGACCTTTTTAAGAATACCTACTTCGATCTCGTATTTCCTAGAAGCAGTCAGTTCCTCACACACCTTATTAGAATGGTGTCACAAAATGCAAAAATTAGGCGTTAGGAAAAATGTATAGATTTCTTTTGTAGCATAAATATCTTCCTCCTCCCTTTTGGGCTGAAGTGGTTTGTTGTGCAAATTATCTTTTCAATTGTGTCTCGACTTGATTTTTTCCTTACATGAATCCAATCAAATGATGGTATTGAAATAAGCCTTCATTCAACCACCTATGTGTGTTTGGATGTGTTTCTTGGGATCACATTCTTGATGATTGTAGAAATAATTTGGATGCAAAGAGTCATGTTGTCATCATGATGGGCTACTCTAAAGAGTCAGACACAATGTATGGTTTGATGAGACATATTCTTGCATTATGTTGTTGAATTCCTCCCCTGAGTTACTACATGATGAACCCCTTGATGTTGTCTTTGACACTGGTGCTCTTATTCCATGTTTCAGTCCTTTGACTCGACAATTGAATTTTGTTCATGTTTTGACTCGATAGTCAACCTATGAATCGACTAGTATGTTGTCTTTTGTCTCAATTAGCCCAACAACTTAAGATCCTATGACTTTTGATTGACCTACTGAAGTAAATCATAGTTCACCTATTTATTGTCTACCAAGATCGGTTTCCAAGACAATTGAAGTTGTTGGAGCTGATGTTGGAGATGCCTCCTCTGGACGAAAAACTCAAAGTCAAAAGCAACATGCCAGCATTTCCTTGATGACTCATGTACTTGAAACTTATGATCTTGTTTCCTACTTCAATGCCCAAGGATGACCTAAATGAGATCAGGATCTGTAGATAGCAATTGATTCTTTGTCGAAGAATCATACTTAGGACTTAGTTCCCTAACCACAAGGAAAGAACATTATGAAGTATCGATGGATATAGAGGACCAAATTTACCTCTGAGGGTAATGTTGAGCGACTTAAATCATGCCTCGTTGTGAAGGGGCTTTTTCAAAAAGAATGCATCGACTACATTAAAACCTTTTCCCCCATCGCAAATATAAACTATGTTCAATTGATTCTTTCCCTTGCTACTCATTTTGGATGGAAAGTCCATCAAATAGATGTGAAGAGTGATTTTATTGATGGATACCTATATGAACAAATTTTCATGGAACAACCGCCTGGTTTTGTGATAGATTCTAATTTGGTTTGTCGACTCAAAAAGTCTCTTTATGGTTTGAAGTAGGCTTCCCGAGCTTGGTATGTTAAGATTAACAATTTCTTTCTTCAACTTGGTTTCAAACGTTGTGAATCTAATCATAGCCTGTATTATATGTAGAATATTTACTCATTACTGGTAATAATAATGATCTCATCCCTAGATTGAATAAATTACTTGCTAACTCCTTTGACATGATAAATCTTGTTACTCTACATTATTTTTTGGGTCTTCAAGTATTACTACTATGTGATGGATTTTTCATTTCTTAGTATAAATATGTGATGGATCTGTTGACATGTTTTAAGATGGCTAAGTGAAAGCCTTATGCGACTCCTTTTTAGTTTGGATTAAATCTTACCAAAACCTTTCAAACACTCGCAACCAATGCTACACTCTATCGACAATTGGTCGACAATCTTATTTATCTTACTCATAGTCAACCTGCCATTTCCTTTTCTGTTAGTGTTCTTTCTTGCTTTATGTAGGACCCTAAAGAAAGACACTCTAAATTAGTCAAACACATTGTCCACTATGTAAAAGATACCACTAATTTGGTATCAAGTATTGTTGAAGTTTAGATTCGTTGGTTAGCTTCACCGAGTCCAACTAGGCCGGTGATAATGATGATTAGAAATCCACTTTTGGTATGTGTTTCACTATAGAACTGGACCTTTGGTGTGGTTTTGTAAGAAACAAAAGGTAGTGTCTTTTTGACCAAAAAAGAACAATATTGTGGCGTCGTACAAGAAGGTACTGAAGTAGTTTGGAATTGCCAACGTTTGGGAGAAATTGGCCTTCCTGTTCAGAACTTGACTACAATCTACTGTGATAACCAGAGTGCAATACACGTTGTTGAAAATATTGTTACCCATAGTATGATGAAGCATGTTGAGCTCCATGCTCACTATTTGAGATAGTTGGTTCATGAGAACATTGTCTCTCTTGAATATTGTAGAAAGTATGATCAGGTTGTTGATATATTCACCAAACCTTTAGTTGAAGCTACATTTATCAAGCTCTGCATGATACTTGGGATTCAGGAATCTGTAATTATGAGGTGGTTTTATAATGACATAATTTCACCTCCTTAATCTACATGGATGTGTGTTGATGAGGGGGTGTTGGAAAATCAAGCATTGATGGTTCATCACATATATTCTAAGTTCAACTAGTTGAGAGATCAACCTACATATGGATACAATCAGTCGAGCGATTGACCAACACACCACACTAGTCGGTTGAGTATTCGACATGCCTGTAATTTGAACATTCGACTAATAATTCAAGATAGTTGAGCAGTGGATCGACCAACCCAACAATTGAGTACGAATTGGATGCACGGACGATCAGGTCAAGCATCCTTGTCGAGCCGAATCGACAGTGTGGATTTGATGGAGTCAAATCTATCAATTGACGATTCTATGCGGATAATATCTTCTGGATTCTATGGAAGTTTGTTAGATCTTGAGACTATGAAAAAGAGACCCCTTGGGTCATTTTCAACATGGCGATCAAGTGATCAATATCCAATATGCACTTTGATGTTCTGATCATAGTGCACCTTGATTAAGTGTTGTAATCGTGTCTTTAGACACCATCCCTTATATTGGAATTTTTTGTTCCTCTTCAATTATCTACAATACTATACTTTTTGTTTCATGTCATGTTCCACCCTATTCCCCAACAAGAATAACCTGTATTCTAGTTAATGCAATATTTTATAGTATGCATGTGCTAACAATAATTATTACATGCACACTTTTTTTTAATTTTTTTTATTATTATTATTTTTTTTAAGAATTAGAGGTACATGAAAACAACTTTGGTTCTTATACAAGGAATGGAGTTATGGAAGATGCCTAGGGATATTACAACTATGAGGAGGAGGTGAGAGGTCTGCATATCAACATGGGGAATGTTTATATTGATTCCAATTGAATAAGAGGAAGACATGAGCCTGTAACTATGACAATTATGCAAAGAGAAGTATAGAGTTATATGGTCGATAATGAAAATATTATGGAGGCTAAGGAAGAAATACTTCAAATTCTAAATATGTTGTAGAGGAAAGCCAATAAAGACTCTGACACAAATCAAGTATATAGTTCTAGAAAAGTGACCACATCGAGATCCTATAGCAGAAGGGATGATCATGGGAATGATAGGAATTCAAACAGTGTGAGAATGCACCGTCATTCGCCAGAGAAATCAACTAGGAGAGCTCATGCGAGTTCAGGACCAGGAAGAATCCCAAGTGTGTCTCATATTCGTAGGTAGAGGAGAATTCCTGAATTAGACATGTTGCAAGGTGAACTCAGAAAAATCAATCCTACAAATTTCAATGGTGAGCATAGTAAATGAGAAAAGGTTGAGGCCTGGTTGTTGGAAATGAAAAAATATTTCCAGTTGCATGATTAAGCCTCAAGGGTAGAAGCTATAAATTCAATCTACCACTTGCAAGGAAAGGAATCCATGTGGTGGGATCCATTTAATAAAGACAAGAACCTTGATGAGAAGAAGATCTCATGGAGGTGGTTCAAAATCTATTTCCAGTAGAAATTGTTTTTTGAGCATTACTATGAAAGGAATATGAAAGAGTTCTTTGATCTCAAATTGGGAAGCATGAAAATGGATGAATATGAGAAGAGGTTCTTTGAATTGATAAAGTATGTGGACTTCATAAAGGATGATAAGATCAAAATCCAAAGGTTTCTAAGTTGTTTACCCTCTTTATATAGTGACAAGATACCATATGATAACCCTAGGAATTTGAAGGAGGTCATAAGGAGAGAAAAACATGCTTATGAGCAGAGTAGAGGAAGACCATTTTTCCAAAAATCTTGGAATGACAAGATGCTGGATAAAAAGGATCAAAGGAAGAAAGGTTTTAAGACACCATTTTTCAAGAACAAATCCCAAGCAAATAAACAAGTTCATTCAACCTAAAATAGTACAATATTGTAGATTCTTTTGGGAAAAGGCCAAGGAAGAAGCTTGTACAATGTTGAGGATGTGAGGGAAATCACTTATATAGTGTTTTCCCTCATAAATTAGAAAGAATGAGGACTATCCACAACATTAATCAGGAAGCTGAAACAATTGAAGACATGGGAGGAAACATGCCAAGGATCTATGCGGCCTTGGATAGCAAGCAAGTAGAGTATCAGTCCCCCATGATTGAAGTGGAAGATAAGATTGATAACCAATCCATAAAAAAATTAATTTATTTTGGAGCTAGCCATAGTTACATAAACTCTAACATTGTTGAAATATTTCACGTCCACACCAAAATTGAAAGAGATGCAGATCCATCTTGAAGAGCTATTAAAAAAGAGGTATATATTCCCAAGTGTGTTTCCTTGGGGTTCCCCTTTTCTTTTTGTGAAGAATAAAGATGGAGCCTTAAGGATGTGTATTTATTTTAGACAACTAAATAAGGTCACCATAAAGAAAAAATGTTATTTTCTAAGAATTTATGATATGTTTGATCAATTGAAAGGTGTAATAATACTTTCCAAGATCGACTTGAGATCAAACTATCATCAAGTAAGGATAAAGGAAGAATATATATATATATATATATATATATATAAACATTGAAGATAATATATGGGCATTATGAATTCATGGTAGTGCCATTTGGACTATCAAATTCCTCGACAATTTTCATGTGCCTAATGAATGGAGTGTTCAGGGAGTACCTGGAAAAGTTTTTAATTGTGTTCCTATATGATATACTCATATACTATAATTCAAAATAATAACATGAGAAACATTTAAGAATGGTAATAAAAGTTTTAAGAGAACACAAGTTGTATGCCAAACTAAGTAAGTGCATCTTTTATCAAAAGAAGATTCACTACTTGGGGCATATTATTTTAGCCGATGGGATAGCAGTTGATCCTGAGAAGATAGAGGCCATTAGAGGATGATCAACACCAATAAATTTTATAGAATTCATATCATTCATGGGTATTTCCAGTTATTAACGAAGATTTATAAAAGGTTTTTCAAAGATTGCAAGTCCCATTACTTCTTTACGAAAGAAGGGAGCGGAATTTAAATGGACTTCCAAATGTGAAGTAATCTTTCAGTAGCTAAAAGACATATTGACCAGTGTGCCAATATTGAAGATTGCATATCTAGAATAATATTTTGTTGTGTGCACTGATGCATGCCAGAAAGGCCTTGGTGGAGTCCTCACACAAAAAGATTAGGTAGTGTGCTATGAGTCTAGAAAATTAAAATAGCATGAGAGGAATTATGCCACCCATGATATAGAATTAGTAGCCATTATTCATGCATTAAAAATGTGGAGACATTACCCCGTGAGGATAAAATTTGATCCAAGGACAAACCACTGCGGTCTGAAACATTTGTTTGGACAACTCACATTAAATTCCAAGCAAACTAGATAGTTGTAATTCCTTAGTGAATATGACTTTGAAATTAATCATATAAAAGGAAAAGAAAATCAGGTGGTTGATGCACTCATCAAAAGTGTACTTGATATGCATATTGCAACCATTAGCATGTACACGACTAATCTAAAAGATAAAATTATTGCAGAAACAAATTTAGATAAGAATTATCTAAAATTAAAAGAGACATTACAACAAGGTATTTTTCAACAGAAATTTAATTAATATGAGCTGAAAGAGGATGGAATTTTCATGTACAAAGGAAAAGTATACATGTTGACTTCAAGTGAGCTAAAAAAAATAGTGATGAGGGAAATGCATAATGTGTCATATGATGGGAACCCATGATATTAGAAAACAATTGCAGCTGTAAGAAGCCAATACTTTTGGCCAGTAATGAAGAAAGAAGTGGCTAATTAGCCAGGTGTCTAGAGTGATAGAAGGTGAAGAAAAAACATAGACACGTAGTTGGGATGTTACAACCATTACCCATTTCAGAATGGAAATGGGAGGTAGTTACAATTGGTTTTATTACTAAGCTTCCTAGAATAGTGAAGCAACATGATTTCATCATGGTGGTGGTGGACAAATTGACTAAGGATGCACATTTTATTCCAATAAAGACTACACACAAGGAAACAAATATTGCATAAATCTACATGAAAGAAGTTTCTAGGCTACATGGACTGCCTAAGGAAATTGTTTCAGATAGCGATCCAAAATTCACACCCAATTTTTGGAAATGTACTAGTTCAAAGGCTTTGGGACAAATCTAAATCTTAGTACAAGATATCACATAGAGTCTGATGGGAAGATGGAGAGGAATAATTGAATAATTGAATATATGCTCAGAATGTATGTGATGGACCAACCATCAAAGTGGGATGATTATATACACTTAGTATAATTTGCTTACAATAATGGGTATCAAGCCTCATTGAAAATGAGTGAATTTGAAACATTGTATGGAAATAAGTGTAACACACCAGTGAGTTGGGATAATATAGTAGATAGTGATGTTATTGGGCCATATTTGTTGAAGGAAATGGAAGAGAAAATGGAAAAGATCAAGAAAAATTTAAAGGTTGCCCAAGATAGGAAGAAAATTTATGCAGAAAAGAGCATATGTTTCAGATATTTTAAAGTGGAAAACATGTATTTTTAAAAGTGAAAGTGAAAAAAAGTTCGCTAAGATGAAGAAACTTCCCAAAGTTGGCAACAAGATATTGTGGAACTTTTGGAATGTTAGAAAAAGATAGGACCATTTACATACATGCTAACATTTCTTGCATCCATGAGAGTGCGTAATGTATTTCATGTATCATTATTAAAGAGATGTGTTCCTGACCCTAACCACATAATTGATTGGACTGCGGTCCAGGTGGAACACAAAGGGGATTTCTGGGTAGAAGCAGTATGCATCCTGGATTGTAAAGTCAAAGTGTTCAAGAAAAAATACATATGGATTGTAAAGGTTCAATGGACCTATTATGGTACTGAAGACACAACATGGGAGCATGAAGAAACCATGCAGGAGGAATACTTGCAAATGTTTGTCCATTTTGAAGAAAAAAAATATAAGAATGCAAGACTTCATTTTGAGCAACTAGAGTTTCCAAACCACATCTCAGAGTCCTAGCCAACCTACACTGAGGGCCCTGATAAAAGAATGGTACATCCTGATGCACTGAGAGAAGTGAAGGGGGTACATTCCTTAGTTCAATGGGTTGAGAGGAACAAGAAATTATGGTTGGAACCACTGTTGGAGTTGTGAAATTGCATAATTTATTTTCTAAGTATTGTGATGTAAATGTGTGTGTGTGTGTGTGTGTGTGTGTGTGTGTGTTGGCATGGTGTTATGCACCAAAGACAATGAAAAATTTTAGGGGAGGGGGGACATAACATTCCTACTATAATCCCTAGTTTAATTAATTCTTACTGTAGATATAATGTGTGGCTACAACCAAGTGATGTATATGGAAATTGTGTTTCTGAATTTTAATAATAAAATGTGATGCCAACTGATAGGGGAAATAGACAGAGATGGGGGATGATTAATCCACAAGAGAGGGGAGGGTCTAAGAATATGTCTAAGAGAGGGGTCCAAGGGGTAGTTTCCCATGTTTATTAATTCAACTCACTTCCTAAAATTACTATTGATATATTGACCTTCTAAATTTTATGAATGAGTGTTCCCAAAGCCAATTATTGAATACATGTAAGAGGGTGGGTGTGAGAAGTCACATCCCTTAATTATTGGGAGCATGGGGATGAAGTAAAATCAACATTGGGGAGTATGGGTGTTAACCTGCTTGGGAAAAAGAGAGTAAATTTGTATGGGAAGTTACAAAGTTTTTTGGGAAGTCATGTTTGGCATGAATAACAAGAAAATAACATGGAAGAAGATCTTTAGAGATGGAGAAACCATGGAGGAAAAATTATGGAGCATATTTGGAGAAGAAGACTGAAGCTCCAAGTTGTCAATCCTAGAGAGTGAACTGCTATGTGAGTTCCATTGTAACAACAAGTGATTTGTTTTTTTTTCCTGTTAGTTTTCATAGCAGTGAGATCCCTTGAGTATCCGAGTAGATATATTCCTAGTTACATGTGCTACAGAGACCCTAATAAATGAATGGAATTCCCGATGGATGAAGTAGTGAAGGGGTACCTTCCTTGGGTTTGCAGGTCGAGAGGAAGAGAGCTAGTGGAAAATATGGATAGATGTAGGAGAATACTAGTGGGTTTTGGGTTTATGAGATGTGAGTGGATAGTGAGAGACAACCCTCTTTTATGGATTGCTATCCCCATCTTGAGGGTGAATGTTTGTTGATATTTAGAACAACAAATTTATGGTTCGGTGGAACGTCTATCCCAAGAGGATAGTTGCATGACTATTTTAAAAGATAAGTGTTTTATATTATTTCTATGTTTCACTATGAGTTTAGTTTTTGTGTATTAACCATGTATTTGAGAATGATTTATATGCTACTATGTTTGAGTTTATTAGATGAATTTTATTTTTATTTTTAGAATTTTGTATATGCATCTAGTTCATGGTATTAGAATAGTTAAATATGGGTGTAATTCATAGCTGGTAAGCTAAAATAAATATTTTATCTTTAGAAATTTTAATTTATGAGTATTTATGCAAGTAATGGAGCTCAACTAAGCTAGGGAATGTTACAGGATTGCACTATCATATAACTACACCATGGAGAAGTGAATGGTTGGTTTGAATAAAGATCATATTAACACTTTGTATATTGTACCTATTTTCCTCATATTCATGCTCAAGCTCTCACATGTTAATAAAATTCCTCAATTTAAAATCCATAACTAGAATCACAAGATCTTTGATTGTTTTCAAGAATTCGAGATTAAATACATGCATCTTTCATGACATTTGTTTACAATAAATGATTGTTCATAATAAGACAAAATCTTAGATTATTTCTTTTAAGGAATTCCTCCTTTTCATTTCCTCATTTTCAAACAAACCCAATTATTTTTCATAGAATTATTACTGGCTAGGGGAAATAATGTAACATTTATAATGCACTAACCAATATTTTCTTCCTTGCGTAACAAAGATTTTTCTTTTCGTGGTTGCAGTAACAGAGTTATAGAGTCATGTTATTTATCAGATACTTATGATATTTCAAGCCCTTAGAGAATCATGTTGAAATGTAACAACCTAAAAGTTCTAATCATCATATTTAAACATAAGAAAATTAATTCCTAACTGAGACAATAACATCAACCATCGTCGGCCTTCGGAACTTCTTCCGTCGGGATTTCGCTACTCGCGTTGTTTAATGGCTTGGACCCACATGCTTGTGGGAAATGAGAAATCGTAGGTGGAGTTGTGACCACATGCACAAGGAACAGGACCTTCCAAGTCCTGAACTCCGATGGTCAGGGTCAATGCTTCCATCTCACATTTGTTAATTTCGGTGAATGTTGATTTAAGTGTCTTTGTTCCTCTCCATAAACCTCCCGAATCTGAAAGCGTCGGCTATGGCCACGTCATATTCCATTAAACTACAGACTCCGGCGCCCGCATGCGCCATCGAGTTGTGAGATCGCCGAATCCCGCGATACGATGGTTCATGGTATTGAAAACCCCTACAGAAAGTCGAACTCAGGAAGTATCACGGTCACGTGGAGTTTAAAATGCTTGGTGGGATTACCTCTTCTCCGGGATTCGGAATGCTTGAATTCTCTTGTCGTAATCCTTGCTTGGGAATTCACAGTCGCGAACGAAATCGAGGAGTCCTTTACCCACGTCTTAGTGGATTCGTCGGCGGTCTGGAATTAGTCGGGAAATCGCGAGTAGCGATTTCAATGGGTATGGGACTCATGCCTCTCCAAACGCTGAAATCAGATATCTCGATGATGCCTGGACTTGTTGGTGTCGAAGGGTTAATCCCTCGCACCATCCCTGAGATCTAACGACTGTCAAGTATCCGCCTGGGATCGCGGCTCGGATCCGTTTTCTACGTAACTTTGTAATGGTTCAATATATTTTTGTGCCTCCTCCTATTTTATAAAGCAACTTCACCAAACGTTTTATTTAAGTAAGCTGAAGCAATAATTTCATAGCCTAATGTTGATTTGGGATAACAGATACCTTATCAACTAGATTTGTCATCTAATACTGAATTCATGGCAGAATGAAATAACTACATTTGATTAAGTAAAGCGAAAGGATAACTTCCACAACATAATATTGAGTTGTATATAGCAATTACAGCAGTTTAGAATTATCAATAATTACTGAAATGATAGCAGAAAGAAATAAACAACAAAACTTAACCAAGTACCTGGATCTGATGCTAATTCGGTTGCCTCTTTGCTGCCTTGCATCTTGTTGTCTTCAGCGCCCCACCTTTCTTTCGATCAATGGACACCAAAACACAAATAAGCGCCCAAATCTACACATCCTGCCACTTGCCAACTAGGAAAGCGACTGGCTCCGGGATGTCTGGATATCACGGCTACAGCTTAAAACCTCGTACAACTACGCATTGCCTCACGATCAATATGATGATACAACATTAAGTCCTGTGTCTCTCCAGGCACCGCCCCCGTCCGACTCTCGGCTCCTTTGTGAAAATGGCAAAAGATTGTTTTTTCCTGCGTCCATCCTCTCTCTGAATGGCCCGCACATCCCCATCATCCCCGTCTTGTTCCTCCCGACCACCTCCACAGTTACTCCTCACAACCACCCTCGTCCCTATTGGCTCTGTTTTCATTACTTGTTTTCCTTATCTTCTAGGATTTACAGGCTTCTTTCCTGCTGTATACCTTGGCGACCTCATACATCCACGATTATACATTCTTTTATTTCTTTCCCTTAATTTTACCTCTGCGGTTCATTAAATGCATTCTCAGTTTGATTATCACACACATTAATCCATGCTTGGTATGTCTTTAAGCTGATTTTCGCAATCTTTAATCATTTATTCAATTAGGGTAGATTTACATACACCCACCCTTCAAGAAACTAGATCCAGGAAGTTAAAATGATGTTACAATCGAAGGCATGGTTCATACATTTCACAACAATTGAATTTGACAATATCGATGATAAAATCGAAGTCATGCATATTGTGCACATGTACAAGGAATGCATGTATAGCTAATACGCTATGAAGCCTGGGCCATGCTAATAATCAAGCCATTAGTTCTTTATAATGTATGCATTTCGAATGATTCCGGTCAATGCAAAACTTAGTCTTTCATAAAGACAACAATTATCAATTGTTGAAGATTTCTTTAGTCTCGATTGTCCGGGTTTACAATAATTTTATTTTAAACAACCGTGGTCGAGTTACATCATGGTGAATATTCATATATATACACATTTTCCTCATCAACTCCTATCACATGGCAGATCCCATAAAGTCTCAACTATCTGCTCATCCTTCCTAACCTACTCACACCATCCCTCTCAGTCTCATACGGAATATCTTGGGCGTCGGCTATCTTGGCTACTCCAAATGGGAACAAGCCAAGTGGAGGTAGCCAGCTCCACTCAGTAAAGCTTCCTGGCGAACAGCTGATCCTCATCACGCGTCGGGGCGTGAACCGACACCGATCCTCCGGGAAAAACGGGGTTTTCGAGGAGGATGATGCGGTGAAACACCTCCACCCTCCTAATGGTATAGGGTCAATGTACCTACAATGGGACACCGCGAGGGGCAAAGTGTTGCTGGGGTTTTGTCTGGATTCACCTGATGGTTTTTGGGCGATGGCAGTACCAAAATCCGCCAATAGCCGTAACTGTCATGGTAATGCATTCAAAATCAATATAATTTCCATATACACTATTCATACCACAATGTTTAATGATCAGTGGTTTCATTATCCATTTCCATCATCTTTATCACTTGGCCATTTCATAGCCCATAACACCACCGAAGTTAGTCCGCAACACCATCTCATGCATTTCTATTCATTAACATCATAAATTCCATATTTTCATCATTTCCATTAGAGATCCCAATACTAATACATTAACATCCAGTTTTCCATTTGAATTGGATTTCACATAATATCCCATACATCATACTTTCACGCATTCATAAGATTATGTTTACCAAAGCGTCATTCTAATGGTATTTTGAACATTCATAATTTCTCTTTCTCACAATATGTCTTATCATATACATCATATCAATATCATTCATAAAAATTCTCATTCACATAATGAGCTCATGTACCATGCATTGTATCAAACATCATCCTAGTTCATACATGATTCACTATCGCTAATAGTTCACAATTCATGTCCATGTCCATTAACATCCAAATATTCATAAAGTTCATAATTTAGGAACAAAGTGTATCTCTTAATGGTTCTAGTGGAAAAAATGCATGGAAGCCTCAGGAAATCACAGTAGTCTTAATCAAAGATTGTGAATTATTTTCACCCTCCTCAGAAACCGTTCTCGAGTGGTGAAATGGCGATAATTGTAATCTTATGAAGCGTAAGTGTCCTCCCAATGGCGGACGGGGACTATACTTGTCCCCATTGGACCTTAACTTGATCTACCAGGGCGATTACGAATTTTGTCTGGTTCACGGGTCAATGTCGTGGATTAGACGGTGAGAGTTTCCCCGCGTCGTCACGCAGTTCTCTCAATTTAGTTTGTAATGCCGTTCATCGACAACATAATGGCGTAAAGCGGATACATGAAATACATTGCTGTAAGGTTTTATACAGTGAGATTGGCCGAGCTGTGAGGAGCCGACCGAGCAGCGGGTCAACTTTCCCAGACCTTAAATGGACCTATAAACGAGGTGACAACTTGGTCCCTTTTCCGAACCGTATAGTACTCTTAATAGGCCTGATACAAATGAAAGCACGATCCTCCTTTGCGCCAACCCGGTCGATCCTGTTTGCATCTGCGTAACTTTTCTGTATCACCGCCTTCCTTTAAATGTCTAAATGCAGATCGCATTCACTCCATTTTCACAGATCAGTGCATTTGGTGTTACTCGATCTTCTAGTCGCCAACTCAAAGGTGTACGCGGCCTCCGTTGCCAAAGCTTAGCGTAATGCGGAACGCTATTAGGCAAACTCCTGAAAGGTAGGTACTTCTCTCCAGCGTTGATTATCATCACATACGCCTCCTAAAGCATGTAGCGACTTGATTTACCTCAAGTACTTATCGTTTGGATGATATAAGGCGTAGCAAGTTCAGCGATTACCCAATCATGGTATGAAAACTTGTCCGAAACCTAGATGAATGCGGGCGATTCTATCACGAATAAATCATCTTCTTCCGGGTATCCGCGTGCGATGGATAACTTCCTTATGATGCTGGTGCCCTAGGCAACGTGTATCTCTAACGGAATAATGCGACACTTCCCGTTGTCATATGCAAAATTACAAGGATGTGGCGTGATACCATCCATCGGTCTTCCGCTGGACGGACATCATGTGGTTGGCGGAACCTGTAGGGTGATGGTGAAATTGAGCTTACCTGGTGACACTCTGGGCATTTGTGACCAACGGACTTCTCAAACTGTGCGCCCGAAAATTTCATCGCCATCTGGTACATCTGCGGGCCGGATGTAACAATATGGTGACCGAGCTGCCAGGTATGATTCGCCGAATATCCACAATTTCGCCAGAGGGATGTACATCCTCCGCCAGTATCTTAACAATCGCTTTGTTTCGAATTATATCCTTCATACTTTGGGTCTTGTCTCCCTCTCTGGAGATTTGGCGTAACCTTTAAATACCAACTGTCCTGGGAGTTGTGTCAACACGTTTTCCCTCAGATTGATTTTTAAGGTTACCAAGGAGAAGATCGTGGTCTCCTACTCAAGGCAAATGCGACCACATTTTTCCGCTTTCCCGCTGCTATGAAATGTAAGAATCATGCTCGCTCCTTAGATCTCATCCATCGTCTTTGCCTAGCATTAAGATCTCTTTGGTGAAGAGATGTTTTAAGCTTCGATGATGAATTACCGGTGCGAGTTTGAAGTTTCTCCAACAATTAGTGCCTCATGGTTCCGAGCTAATGCGGCTGCCAGCTCCCAAAGTGTAATTAAACGGACTCTTCATACTTTAGGTTTTCTTGGTGCATAAGCTATCACTCCTTCATACTGCATTAGCACGGCCCCAAACCTTGTTTCGAGGCATCCGTGCAGACCATGAAGTCTTTTCCATATCAATTTTCGTGGAATTGGTGCACTTGTCGAGTGGTAATCTCTTAGGCTGCAGGCCACTATCCATTCATTGTCCGTTCATACATTACCCCAGATTGCAAGTAATTGGTGATGGGTTTCACTGTTTTTGATAATCCTTCCATAAATCTCCGGTATTAACCTGCTATTGTGACTTCTTACCTCATGTGCATTCTTCGGCCTTGGCCGTTCTCAATGACCTCCTTTCAGTCCACAGAGATTCCTTTGTCTGAAATGATGTGACCTAAATGGTGGATCTCTTTAGAAAGAAGGAACACTTCGAAAGTTTCCCCGCCTGGTGTTCTCTCTAAAATGAAGAGACAACACTATTCATGGTAATTTCTTCGTGTTCTCTTCATTCTTGGAATAGGCGGATATCCTAAAATACTTGGCCACAAAAGTAGTCCGGTGCTTAGAGATCGCCGTTCATGAGGCTCGCATGAATCTTCTTTGGCGCGTGGTCAATCCGAAAGATTTTCTACCAAAATCATAATGTCATCCAAATCCCGAGGAGTTGAAGCGGTTTTGGGATGTCACTCTCATAATGCCTCAACTTCGCTGATGCCACGATGCGCCGTCGATCTTTTGAAATCATTTCCTTCGGCTTCACATTCGAAGAGATCCATCTATCGCTGGCAATTTGGTACCCTATTTTTCAGCGTAACCGCAGTTCTAAAGTCACATAGTCTATACCACAGTCGCAAGAGGTCCATCCTTCTTCTTTAAAATATGGAATTAAGCCCCAAAGGTGAAACCGAACATACCCAGCCTAGGTCTAGTAACTCTTTCAAGCTGCGTTTGCAACTCACAAAGTTAAGCGCTTTGTCATTCGATCACCGGAGTTGGATGTGGTTCTGGTTTCAGCTCAATATAGTTAAATCAAGCTCCCTCTCGGGAGGTAATCCCGGTAATTCATTTGGAAACATCGTAAATTGCCGTGATCTTGCGTCTTGGTCTAATGAGTCCCTTTCTTTCCATCACATTCCGCTACACGCAGGATTGGCATCGCCTCGGTCGCTTGACCCTTCATGGATTGATATAAAGCGTAATGACACTTTTCGCAAAGAGGGTGCTTTGGATCTCTATTGGTCTTCCTTAATCATCAACACAAAGCACCCTCATTGCGAAAAAATCTACCAAAGCACGATGAGCTACTAAACAATCCATTCCAATTATTAGGTCAAGCGTCCCGAAGCGGTGGCGTATACCTTCAGCTTCAATGTGCATGCTCCTAGTCTATACAATTATCAACAATGGGCCCTACAACTTGTTTTTCTCACGAAGCCATCTCGACTTGTTTGAATTCATCAAATTAACAATAGGCTACCGGTACCCTCTTTTCTAATGCAGATGTTGAAATGAAGCTATCTGTTGCACGAGAATCAAATAAAATTTTAACGTTAATGTGATTTAGCACGCAATAGATTCCACTTCTGGATGGATTGATGTTCCGACACGGTTGTAACGCATAGATCTTATGGTACGCTACTTGATCACCTTATTGGTGCCTTTCCTTCTCTGTATGCATAAATCCTTGTTGCAATTAAGGTCCCTCGTAATAGGATCTTCACTTGCTCAACAGGTAATGAAATTGGAGCCGGTGTACTATTCGTATTTGTCCACGAAATGAGTTTCTCCTCTGGAACCCATGCCCTACTAGTTGTTCCTGCGGTTAATGCGTGAAACTTTGGCTGCCGTTGGCGATGAATGAGATACGGCACTAGCTTCCATTGAAATCTCGGCAGTCACCATCCTGGGTACACCTCTGTTACCACAAGGTGGTGGCCTTGATCCCCCACCCCCTGAAAATGTCCTCGGTCTTTCTCGAATCCGGGCGCGATCGCGAAAATCATCGAAGTATACTGATGAAGTTTGTGTTATTACATAGCGTGCACTTCTAAACCTCTGCTACTGAAGGCGGCTTCCACATCCGTACCATGGCTGCGTGTCTTGGGGTTCAAACCATAGGCGGCGATCGCTTGTCTGGATTGGTGGTATCCATATCGACATGTTGACTAATTCCATAAATCTGATCTCATACTCTTCTATTGTCCTAGGCCTTGTATTGGACATGAAATGCCCCCACTTATTCACAAAAGAATGTAGATATTTCCCAGCCGGACCCTTTCCTCGAAAAGTTCCCAAGATCTTGATAATGCAGGGCGGAATTGTAGTTGTATTTCTAGGTTTCCCCACTAGTTCAAAGCGTTATCTCTTAAATGGAAAATTGCCATCTTTGCCTTTGAATTGGATATAATCTCTTAAAGGCAAAACACCTTGTCATGCCTTCAATACAATAGCTTCGTAGCGTTCACTTCAGCGACCTCCGTCAAATAAGGATTTGATCTTCGTAACTCTCGTGTGATGTCTCGGGGTGGAAGTTCTCATATTGATTCCTTGAGGCTTACGGATTACCCGGTTCAGGATGGTAGAGTTGCCATTGTTGGCCCTTTTAAGGTCCTGGTTAATGGCTTCCAGCAGTGAGTAACGGGAGCTAGTTGGTGAGGTGGTGGTGGTGGTCTGGTGGTGTCGATAATTGAAGTGATGGTGTGGGTGAAGCGTCGGTGGTAGTGATGCGGCCGTCTCCCGCCTCGACCCCTTTGAGTCTTGGCCATCTTGTATGATTTAACTTGCATCACCCCAAGCTAATTAAAGGTGAGTTTAGGGCCGTCCTCGCATGATGGTGCTTCTCAAACTTAGAAACAGGTTTAGGCGTAAGTTTCTTTGCTTGTCATCATGGTGATTATTGATACCGAAGTTGGCTAGGTTGGGGTTGGGTTTAAGCATCTAAGATTGGTTTCACTACCTTGCAAAGAACTATTGAGTTTCCCTGCGCCACGAAGTTACATTGGCCTTATGCTTTACTCCACCACTTCCTGGTGCATGCACCACCAATCTAAGTCTTAATCAACATTAAAAGTTTAAAGGTAGAGGCTAACCTTACATTTAATTAAATAACAAACTTTTCAAAGTATGCTATACTAATTTGCTCGAGATTAAATTTAAAATTAAATTATCTTGTCTTTTATATCTATATAATTATTTGATACTAATTAATTTAATTTTTTCTCATTTTAATACTTTAAACTATACATATCAAATGATTAACGTTCTCCCCATGTGCGGGTGCATGGGTTCCGCGTCTTCGTCACGGCTTCCTCAGTTCGCCGTATATAACCTCCGCATCTATCACAACCGTCGCCAGACTCCCGTCCTTACCGGTCCACTATCTCATCAGCGGAATTTCGCCTTCGCGATAGTCTTTGCCATCATAGCTCTTCTGCTCTTCTCGGAGGTTCCGATCTCCTAATGGCTCGCATCCTCACTTCGTTCGACGCTGCTAGCGGTTAATCTTGTATAACGCTCCTTTTAAGTTTCTGGTAACCAAGTCTGCGATTGATAGTAAGCCGCGTGCGATCAGACGCAGAGTCAGGTCTCTGAAATATTAGGTATCAATCCCCTATCTGTACACATTGCGGAGCTCACCCTCAACTACGGTAAGAGATACGATTACGTCCACATGTTGTGCACAGTTTCAACACCTTCATGAAGAACACGGGGTTACTCGAATCAAGAATTTACATAAACCTTCCTTACGTTGTGGTAATGAATGGTAAATTCCTCTTTTGAACCAAATGATTTTGCTTGAAATACCTGCACACGTTAATGCAATTTTGTTGTTTCTCTTTGGTTTCTATTATTTCATGTAAATAAATTCATTCACCTGTGTAAACTACTTATTATATGCATATGTATGTAGTTATATAAGTATACAGGATCTTTCATCTTCATCAATAGGGCAGGCGGTTGCAATTTCACCTGGAATCGCCGGTCAATATCATTACGGTCTTCTCGCTGCGTTTTCTACCCACAGGACACTTTTAAAATTCCTTTGAATTCTTTTATCGGGTTGAGGTTTCATATTCCCAATGTCGAATTGTTCCCTCAAGTTCGAATCTGCATTTTATCTGGCCCTTGCTGGGCCTGGGCACCCTCCTCATATGACCGGCGTCCCATGTGACTCTCCTATCTTTCATCGGGGTTTCGGACATTGTGATCTCTTAATGCATGAATTCCGCATCCGTGGTCCAGAATATCCGTCTCGATAAGCCTATTCATGCATATTATCCCGCTTCGGCTACGAGGTCCGTATGATACCACCCGTAGCGTGATCTTATGGTTCCCATCCGGATTGAGAGGTTTTCGTGGACTGCGATGTCAGCAGAAGCATGCGTAGTTCGATCACGGAATCTCGGTACCGCAGCCTCATTAACTCTAAAGGTTGTACTGCCTTCCAACACTTGTCCTTCACTTAAACGCTATGGTTGTGTGACCCGTCGCGTTTCGGGAATTAGCGACTTCTCCGGTCGTGATTCTTTTTTATGCAGGAAACCCGAAATGCAGAACACAGAGCTCGCGGATCATGACGTAAGTCCCTCGGATCAGCAGTTATGGTGGTGTGAAGGAAATGTAATGCGATTTAGATTGCGAAGTGTTCCCCACTTCACACACGAACTCCAGAATATCCGGGCACTCCGGAACTTCTCCAGGGATCTCACCCATAGCGTCGTTGATGGTGGAGTTCCATAAGCCTCCATTGTTTGGGGTTTAGACTTAGCCGGTTTGTAATCGCCGAGTTTGATGTCCGCGAAAATCCTCGATCATAGCCGATTCGATTTTCGATGGGTTCCTTGATGGTTGCCACGTCCTGAGATGGGCGGCTTTGATTTTATCAGTTTTCAGGCTCTTCACGGATGATGGACTTTTTGTCATCCTTTGCGACCCTAGTGGTCCCCATGGCTTACGTCATCAAAGTCGGGATATACGGCGAGGTAGTGATTCCCATCTGAGATTTCTTGTCTGAAAATCAGATGATTAAGCCGCCAAATTGATTAGCGGTGATTAATTAGAGTTAAAGTTTAAATTAATTTAAATCGAGGTTTGACCGCGCCGGTTCCGTTGAACTTAGCTCGTACCAAATGTAACAACCTAAGAGTTCTAATCATCATATTTAAACATAAACAAATTAATTCCTAAGCGGGAGGAACAATATCAACCATCGTCGGCCTTCGGAACTTATTCTGTCGGGATTTCGCTACTCGTGTTGTTTAATGGCTTGGACCCATGCTTGTCGAAATCGTCGATTCGGGAGTTAAGCGGTAATACGATGTTACACGAACGCAGGTATTCCAAAAGAAGTCCAGAACTCCGTTAGTCAGGGTCAATGTATTCCAAATACGGTATTTAATTTTCGGTGGGAAAATCGTGATTTAAGTGTCTTTATTCCTCCTCCCACTAAACCTCAGAATCACGAAACTTGCGTCGGCAGCTATGGCGTAATACGTATATTCCGGTATTAAACTTACGGGCTCGAGCGCCGCGTCGCCATCAGGATTTTTTCGCCGGATCGCGAAGATCCACCCGATACCGAGTGGTTCGTAGGTAGTGAAAACCGAAGTCGATTTCAGATATCCGTCGCGTGGGTTAAATGCTGAGTGGGGTTACCTCTCGCTATCGAGGTTCACGAAATCGTGAATTCTCTTGTCATTAATCCCTTACACCGGGAATTCGATCAAGTTACGAAATCCGAGGTCACTTTACCGTGATGTCACGTAATTCGTCGGCGGTCAGTCAGATGAAGTAAATACTAGCGATTTCAGCGGGTATGGGACTCATGCCTCAACAAACACCGAAGTCCGAATCCGAGTGATGCACGGACTTCGGTGTCGAGAAGGGTTAATCCTGCGCACCTTCCCTAAAGGAAATCTATACGACTATGGGGTATCATGCAGGATCGCGGCTCGAATCCGTTTTCTACGTGACATTGTAATGGTTCAATATATATTTTGTGCCTCCTCTATTTTATAAGCAACTTCATACGCGTTTTATTTAAAGAGACTGAAGCAATAATTTCCTAGCTTGATGCTGATTTGGGATAACAGGTACCTTATCAACTTAGATTTTGTTATCAATTACTGAATTCATGGCATACAGAAATAACCCATAAGCATTTGATTAAATGGCGAAAGGACAACTTCCTAACATAATATTGGTTTTATGACAGCTTCTGGCCGGTTTAGGTGTCAATAAATCACGAAATGATATGAAGAAATAAATCCGAGCTTAACCAGTACACGAATCGATGCTAGTGGGTGCCTCTTTGCCATTGCCTTCATCTTGTTGTCTTCTTACGCTTTCGATCGGACACGCCAAACACAAAATAAGCGCTTTAATCTATCCACCACGCCCAGCTAGGAAAACAACCTTAGCTCGGGATATCTGGATATCCATTGCAGCAAAACTCCGACAACCGTGCCTCTGATCAATATGATACAGCGATTGATCTGTGTCTCTCTGACTTTTGCCCCCACAGTCCAACTCTTGGCTCATTGTAAAAATGGCAAAAGATACGCTTTTCCTGCGTCCATCCTCCTCAGAATGGCAGCATCCCCTCATCCCGCCTTGTTCCTCCGCGACCACCTCGCGTGATTACTCCTCACAACCACCCTCGTCCCGTGCTCGTTTCATTAAATTTTCCTTATCTTCACCACAAAGTTCGCGGGAAAACTGCTTGCCTGCTTGCCGCATCACCATGGCGTATATGCCATCCTGTTCTTACATTATTTTATTTCTTCCTTAATTTGCCTGCGCACGCCACCCTTGGCAGCCTATGCCATCCCTGTTCTTACATTATTTTATTTCTTTCCCTTAATTTCTGTCACAGTTCATTAAATGCATTCTACAGTTTGATTATCACACAATTAATCATGCTTAATTTCTTTAACTGTTTTTTCTTTATAATCTTTAATCATTTATTCAATTAGGGTCGTTACATGAAACATAAGATCATGTGCATTTGGTCATAGAAGACAGAGGGAACTCAAGAGTAGGGATTCCAATTAATGAAAAAATATGGAAATATCAAGTGTGTCATGGGAAAACATATATTTATTTATCCAATTGTTTTATCTCTAAAATGCATATAGGAAGTCCTTAAGCTTTTTCTTCTTGACCAAGCCTCGCTCTTATCATATCTTGATGATCATTGAATTCAAATTCAGAATTAAGTCTCATTTGTCCCGAACCCTAATTTGAATTTGAATTTATCACCATGTAAATTTACTATTTAATTTGTGATTATCCCAAATCTTAATTTTATTGTGTTTTACTGTTTTACTAGAACCCTAATCCCCAATGGAACCTTGACCCATTTCAGGATCCGACTATCAGATAGTGATCCATCAGACTTACCTTATGAGGATAAAATTCTCGAGTTTTCCAATCAGAATGACAATAGGATATCTATTCAAGTTTTCTAAAAGTTGAGGCTCTAAATCCTATCAAGTGATTTCTATTAGGCTCCTCCTATAGGAAAGTTGGTTTATCCTATTAATTTGAAATTTACAAAACCCAAGGCCTGAAATCCTATAGGATTTCCTTCTTTGATTTATTCTCATCAGATGGTCTATTTTCAATAACAAATTATTTTTACAAAATCCAAGTCCAAAAGGCCTATTGGGCTCTCCTTTATTGGATTGAATTTTATATATGCTAGACTAGCATCAATCTCCTTTTTATCCTAGGAGTAACCTTACATGGTGTTAACACATGACAATTTGTATGATGTGCCATCCTATAACCCACTCTCTACATGCCACTTGTATGGCCTTGGTTGGTGCTTTGTTTATCTTATTATGATGATCCCTGACATGATAACTTATGTATCATCTAACTCATCTTCCCATAGTCTTACCTGGTATCAACCTTACATGGCCTTGATGTGTCATCGAGAATCCAAGAGTTCAGGTTTTGTTCTTTTTGTGCCTTATTCTAAATCCTAGATGTCAGATATCAGATGTAGTACCTTTTGAATACCCAATCCGAATCTATCAACTGTCACCCTAACACATGACCTTTTATTTTTGAGAGTCTAACGTGACATCCCTAAGGTTTTTGATTTGGAATACACTGTGTCATATTCCTCACACGACCTCTTTGTCTACAATATTCATGTGATACTTTTATTTGGGTGTCCAACTTAGCTCTTGCGTGGAATCCACGTGGATTATTAGGTGTTATACCCCATGGAGCCTCCAAATATGAACTTTCTCCTAACAAGTACCTTCATCTAAATCCTGAATTCAAGATCCATGCATTTAGCATATCCAATCAAGACTTTCCACATGTCCATTCTATTTGCTTCCTCCAATAACCACGAGTTGGACAATTTATTCTTACCTTTGTGGCATTTTATGTAGCATGTTACGTGCCATATAACATGGTGCATGATGTGTCATCCAGGTTTTAAATTATCATGTGTTATCCCACATGTATTCCTCTATGTCATGTTGACATGTCCTAACTGATGTGGAATTCAAACATCTAGATTTATTGCAAAGGAATACACTTTATGTGGATCTCAAGCATCCAAAAATATGGACCTAGGTGTGGAACCTTGACCCAGATTTTGAAACAAGCCTAATTTTTCCCTTACTGCATCCATATTTTATTTTTTTATATATAAGCTTGTATAGTTTCATTTATTTTATTTTTATATTCCATTTCTATTATTATTTTATTCCTATTTTATTTTTATTTTTATTTTACCCATGGTTTTCCAAATCCACACATGGTTTTAAATTTTCCACTTCCCATGTATATTTTTTTATTATTATTTTATTCTACTGGGAATTTACTATATCAAGAACTTTCCACACTGGGACTTTATTGTCTTACTTTCCAAATCAGGAATTTTCCAAATTGGTACTTTATCAACATGCACCATGGGATATACATTTTATTATTTTCCAAGAATTACCATCAAAGATTTTTTTTAGGGAATTATGTTTGCATTAAGAATTACTCCCCAAAAATAACAAAGTTCCAAATTTGTATTTGATTATTTATTTTGGGATATTTTTATTATTTTGTTTCAGATATTTAGGTTTTCGGTTAAAATATCTACGTGGGGTCAAGGTTCCATGCCTACCCTAACTCCACACAAAAAATACATAGGGGTGGGAAAACAATATAAACTCCTTAGGGTCAACTCCCACAATGCACATGGGATAAATATTTAGGCTTTTGAGATCAATGGTCCAGATTAACCCTATGAAGATATAAATGGTTGTTGATTGTTAACTTCAGAGATCCATAACTCATGTTTCAGAATGCCAAATCATTCATGAGATGGATCGTTGTAAATTTATAAAAGATAAGAACATGATAGAAGAATAACTTGAACCAGATTAGCAACAAAAATGCTTTAAACTTTTAGCAAAAAAGGGAGGCACACATTTGATTGAAGATGGACTATGAATTATTTGGCATGCCATATATTGAGTTCTAGAAGACAAAATAAGGCATGAGAAGGATCGTTGGAAAGACTGAGCAATGAAAAATATGTTGATATAATTCTTTTCTCTGGGTTGACCACAAAAATACCGAGAAAATTTGAGGAATGAAGACGATATATATAAATAGGGTCGAAGATATTTCCAATAACCATGACTCATGGATTTCCTATATAGAGAATTTGATGACTTAAGAGTATTCTTAAATTCTAGTGATGATTTTAATATATTCATTAATGAATATGTATGAAAAAATTGATTTATATGATAAGACAAAATATGTGATTCGAAGAGATGTAACTGTTGCCAGTTAAATAATATGAAATGTCTTCATTATTTTATAAAAGGAAGACCATTGAATAAAATATGCACTTTTTCCCATTATAGCATTAGATGGTACTATTATATTTGATTCAATAAAGAGAAGAAGGAATTTTGAGAATCACGAATATTTGCGACTGTATATGGGACTATTCTACATGTGTTGTTGTTTTATGAATTTCTTGAATGATATTTTCATATGAAGTATTTCTATGTTTTTTATTTGAGAGGATTATGCACTTATGGTTTCTAATAGGTACATGGATGATGTTGCAAGTGTGATTTATAACTATTTATTATTATTTATGTTTCATTATTGCTTTAACCTATTGTTGTTAACATGAACTATTTCTACTATCAGTAATCTCATTTAATATTGTATATATCTTTTAAACATTCTCCTAATTAGGATAGGTTAGAAATAGTTAGAATATATAGTTTTCATTTTATTCAGTTAGATTAGATATAGGATTAGTAAGAATTATTTCAAGAGACAATTCATTTGTGTTCCTCTTTTTTCCTTTAATTCTTAGTGGCAACAAACCCACATATTTGTTGGAACTTGCAATCCCAAATGAGAGTGAGTCTAATTGGGGATAGCCTTCATACATTTTCCCTTACCTGATTGACAGTCTAATTCAACATGTGCCAGAAGTAGTTTATTTCAAAGAGTTGGTCCTCTAGTGCGCTGACAAATTTGATACCGAGAGAAGAATTATCCAAGTACAAGGAATGCCATCAATTTATATAGCCTCTTCAGTGTTCAAAAGGGTATTGAGACTTCCTGACCCTACTCTAATATTCAAGAATTCCAAAGATGATTATTTTATTAAAGAATAGAATGAAGGAATGGATTTTCTCAAAAGTTTCCTTACAAGTATAATGAGCAACACTAGTGCTACTTAGTCTGAGGTATTCTCTTTAAAGTACCCAATTTTCCTGGCTATTTTCAAGAATAATTGGATAGGATTCCACGACTTGTAATGTTCCCAAAGGGAATATGTTATATTTTCTTGTCAAATATAGTTATGGTTATACTCTTTATATGTTATTAAATTGATTTAGGACTTTCCACAAACATATTGCACATAACCCATAGATAGGCATTTTGAAAAACATTTTGCATACAACAGAAATTAGAAGAGATAATATGACACTTTATTAAAAATGGAATCTTGATCACACAATACAATGTGTAGGGCTGTAGTAGCAATTGTGACAAATCAACAAACATTAACCTGAAAACCAAAACCTGGTGTAGTGCCCTAATCCCTCCTAGTATATGACTTCTCTAATATGTAGAAGGCTAACTCCAAATCTCCAATCCTCCTACCAGAATGATGAAATAACCCTGTAAACCTTTGCTAAAGATGATGATGAGACTCTCCAACAACACATGTTGCAACAATCCAACCACCCCTACCTGAAACAAATCTGCAACTTCAGATCACAAAGGGACTCATGGGACAAGACTGGACAACTAGCGGTGCCTCGCAGGACAAGACTAGAGAACTAGTGGGTCCTCATAGGACAAGGTTGGACATCCAGTGAGGGCCTTGCAGGACACCCTAAGCTCAAAACTGCAAGGATGACTCCTGGTATAGTTTCCTAAAATCCCCTGAGCACCTATGAAATCAGAGTATGGCCTCCTCCATAAGGTTTTTCCAATCTTCTACGGAAGCCTATCTTCCTCTTACTGAAAACCAAACCCAAATTAGAAGCTCAAATGGAAATCCTATATGGATTCCCCTCTTTTCTAGGCTCCAATGGAAATATTGGATGGATTCCCCTCCATTTATCCTTTCTCCATTCCTACTAGAACTTTCCCTTTCATGACCAAATCAAATGTAACCCTTATCCCCTTTTTGACTAAGTCAAATATGACCATTGTCACCCTTTTTCTTTCACTTTAGGATTAAAATTCACTTTTAATAAAAGATAAGTAACTTATTAATCTAATGTCACTTTAAATACATAAGATATCCTAACTAACTGACATCAAATAACCCTTTTTTGACTCCCTTTATCTTCACTAAAGATCAACAGAAGTCATTTCCAATGTAAAACAAGGGAATCCAAAAATGGGGACATGACAAATCATCCCTTCCCAAATATTTCTTGTCCTCAAGAAATTCCATCACGACCTAACACTTCATCAACCGATCCAAACTTAAAATGAAAATGATACCAGGATCCCAAACCACCATGTAAGATGTGAAGCATCCTCTGCTCAAGGCGTGGTCTGGCAATGTATTGAAATGATAGGTCTCTTGAAAACTGACCATAAGTAAGGCCACTCGGTGCTACAACAAATCAATCAACCCATCGAGGAAATACTCTTCTAGATAAACCAATCTCATGAAGGAAAAAACTGACTCTCACCTCTGTGTCAATTGTCGCACTATCTCCTAATGAAATCTCAGGCTCCCAAGATATCATTAGAAAGAAACCACCACGTTGATGTTTCACCACTCTGATCATAGTCATCTAAACATTGTGACCACTCTACATCCCCCTCTCCTGTAACTCCATGCTAACATACATGTAAGGGATGCACCTACTATAATGAATAGTATCTGGCACATGAATCCATGTGAAGTCATGGCCTGTAAATCCACTATCATACATGATCCGAAATATCAAAAAATGAATTCTATCCCAGTTATGGAAAATGACTTTGGGCTTCTCATGGACTCTAGAGATCCCTCCACTAGATAGATATGTCATCTGCGTTGCCCCATACTCAAAAGATACCGTTGGAAAGTACGCGAACTAGTCAATCACTAGAGACAAACTATCAATCCATTGTATCCTCGGTAAATCCATGGTGCAGTATGTCCATATTCTCTCCCACTCTCATCCTGAAATGGCCAAAGATTGCATCCATCCTGTGGAATGAGTATGCCATGACTTTCTATGTTGACAAGTTGTATACTCCCCTACATCATACATGAAGACTCTCCATGTGAATCTCTCTTGAATCTACCTAACGTTCTCTCTTCTCCTAGTAATAATATGGAAGGTGTTGATAAAAGAACCCATGTTCCTCTCCATGATAATCTAGGGTATCATAAGATGCATAAACTTGGTCAACTCTTCATAAGACCACTCCTCCAAAAAAACAATCCTAATCCTCCCAAAGTTTTACTCCAGAAATTCAAAACTGGTGCTCTCCTCTCCAATAGTAGTTGAACTATCAATCAATGTAACCCCAGGGTCCCAAACTAATCCCGAGAAGGTACCACCATATTGATGCTACACCATTATGATCATCACTTTCAGACCAATGTGCCCAATCTACATCCTCCTCTCTTGGAACCCCAAGATGAACTCTCGGGAGGGGATGAAATCACTATCCTGGATCCTCCCCTATGAAGGTATCTCAATGATGTCTAAGCCTACAAATCCACGACTAGCCTTGAGACTTTCTTGCCATATAGAGTATGTCTCAACCTCCCCTCTACTGTCATCCTGAAAATAAAGAATACCAATCATGGTTACGGCTCTGTCGATCATCGTCATCTGAATAAATCTATCACTTGGATGAATTCATGGATCTCGACACCAAATTGGAATTCCACCACTCCCAATACCTGCTAGTTACTACGTTACCATCATCATAGTCAAAGTGACTCATGTCCTTGGTATTCCATCATCTGATGGAAACCAGGTACTAAGAATCAATTATATGCATGCTAATCTATTTGGCCCTTTCTAAACTGCACCTAAAAACATACTATCTCGATCCTCGTCAATTTACTCAAGTGATCCGTGGAGTCTAAACACCTCCTTAGAAAGTATCCGTGTCACTTGTGGTGCCTCATAATCATATAAGTACCCATAATTCCCTATTAAAGGTGGATCAAGCATAGCCCTTATAATCATCTCCCTAAGTGTGGACTCAGGGACTACAAGTGTGTGACATCTGTAGTGGATAATGCCATCCACCACTCTATCAGCTAGAATCTCTGTAAAATGACCCATTGTGATATGGATCTCCTCTTATGCTATTGACAAATGAAATAACTCATATATGTATATAATTCTACCTGCCTCACTCATCTAAATTAGGTGAATTCTCCATGTCTTTCTGAATATATTGTTGGCATCAGAAAATAACACTAGATGCCATTGCCATTACCTGCAAGACTGGAAATTGTTAGGCCCATTTTTTAACCCCAATGGTATGACCAAGGACTCAAGGGAACATATGAGAGAGATATTATGGGTATCCTTCTCTCTGTCCCTTCTTTGGTGATATCCCAATCAAATATCAATCCCCAAGGAATATTCCTCTTCATGAATCTCGTCCATCCACTCATCGATCCCAAACTCAATGATATGTTTGAAGTCCCTGTCTGGAGGTATCCCCGGAAAGAACGTCCCAAACACCCACTATACACCACCATACACCGTTGTATGCTATTGTATACTATTTCATATCACTATATCATCATGCACCACCCTGTAATCTATATTTGGCACTGTATCAATCACTCCACTAATATCAAACAGAACTAGATCCCAGAGTGATGTATCTGAATTTGTCCTATACTCAATCCCTCAAACAATTGGTTCATTTAATTCCATATTGGTTGGTCCACAAGGAATTTTCTCAACTATCTCCTCTATAACTAAGTCTTGAGCCAAAATAAACGACTCATGATCCTTGCAATGAAAAATAGTTGCATAGTCAAAATTATTTGTGTCAAACCTATCCTCATACACCTACAACCCTGAATGATCCCTATGTAGAATCATCATAAGAGGATCCTCCCTCATATCATGAGTGCTACTCATTTCCTCATGTATCACTGATGCCAAAGATGATGGAGTCTTTGTTTCTATCAACAATGAAGAGTGTACCAAACTAATATGGTGACAAATCTCTACAATCTCCCTTTCCTTGACTTTAACGAACTTAAGAGAAGGGTACCTATCCATGAACAACTGTAAATAATCAAATTTAATCTGCTTTAGTGCCTCCTTTATGATGCACAATTGGGAAGTAGTGACTCTACATGCAGTTCCCTTATGCCTCTCCTCTGTCTGGGTTTTCCACACAAGGTCTTCAACAAATTTGTGAGCACCATATGCCCTCGTCAACACTTGCACAATTTTCTCCTCTCTGACCAATAGTCAGTTCTCCAAATAATGAAATGTTATTTCATCAACATGGCACGATATGTCACACAATGGATCAATTGAATCATTAGATGATGTCAGGCAATGTGAACTATCTTCCTCATACAATTTTTCTAATATTCTCTCATCCCTTAAATAAACCTCTTCGTTTTCATCCACACATAGCTCCCACTCTTTCTCAAATTCTAGTACAATCATGTATACATCATCATACATATCATAAATATGATGAAGTGTTGAATTATTTCTTGAACCATATTCATCATTAATATCATACACTGGAAGAGATAATGAATCCTTAACATCGGTTGATTGGAACATCCTCTCATATTCATCAGAAATAGGACAAGATTTCATAGCTTCATCTTCTCCAGCACACTAGTGTCACCATTTAGTTTGGTTGTTGTATCATAGGTTGTTGGTTGGTCCTCTTCTATTCACACATCCTCAACATGGATAGATGCATGATCCTCCACCTATTATTCATGCTTATTTATCTTTAATTTCTTCCCTACTCCTTTAAAGGAATCCTCGTCCACATTCTTGGGCCAGCATCCATAATTGAGGGTGAAATATGTTTTAAAGGGAAAAGATGTGTGGAAAACCCAATGTTAGATACTTATGGTAGTGGTAAGGCATGTTTGTAATTTCTTCTAGTGACCTCGATATTTCAAGCACAAGTTCTAGATCTTCCTCCATTTGGCTTAACCACCTGAGTGAAAAACCTACTCCCATCCTTTCTTACACCTTTTCCTTAGTTTGATAGCCAAGATTGTATACCCTCACATGCTAGGAGGATCATAAGCTTTGATACCACTATAATGTCCCCAAAGGTAATATTCTATATATTCTTGTCAAATATAGTTCTGGTTATACTCTTTATATGTTATTAAACTGATTGAGGACATTCCACAAACATCTTTCACATAACCGATAGATAGGGGTTTTGACAAACATGTTTCATACACCAGAAATTAGAAGAGATAATATGGAACTTTATTAATAATGAAATATTTATCACACAATACGATGTCTAGGGTTGTTGTAGTAGTTGTGACAAATAAAAAAACAATAATCTTGAAACTAAAACCTGGTGTAGTTTCTTGATCCCTCCTAGTAGATGGCTTCTCCAATCTACAAAAGGATAACTCCAAATATCCAATCCTCCTCCAAAAATGATGCAATAACTCTGTAAACCTCTGTTGAAGATTATTATGATCCACTCCAACAACACCTACTAGATAAATCTAGCCTCCCATACCCGAAACAACTCTGTAACTTCAGATCGTAAAGAGCCTCACGAGATGAGACTAGACAAACAACAGGGCCTTGTGGGATAAGGATGGACAACCAATGAGGGCATCGTGGGATACCCTATGCTCAAACCACAGAGGTGAATCCTATTACATTTTCCCAAAATCCCCCGATCACCTATAAAATCTAGAGTACAACCTCCTCCGTAAGGTTCTGCGAGTCTCCCACGGGAGATGATCTTCCTCCTACTTAAAAACAAACCCAAAAATAGAAGCTCAAATGGAAATCATGGATGGATTACCCTCTTGTCTAGGATCCAATGGAAATCATGGATATATTCCCCTCTTGTCTAGGCCCCAATGGAAATCCTATATGGATTCCCCTCTTGTCTAGGTAGGGTGGATATTTCACCACCGAAACCAAACCAATAGTGGAAGGGTTTTTCTAAACCCTAACAAAACAATGGCTCCAGGAGAAATTCCAAATTGAGAGTTCAAATCATAATCCAAGGTGAGGCTCTACCCCTCCTTTTATCTTTTCTCCATGCCTTCTAGAACTTTCCCTTTTTTGACAAAATCAAATGTAACCCTTATCCCCTTTTTGAATAAATCAAATATGCCCCTTATCCCCTTGTTTCTTTCACTTTAGGATTAAAAGTCACTTTTAATAATAGGAAAGTAACTTATTAATCTAATGTAACTTTAAATACATAACATATCCTAACTAAGTGACATTAAATAACCCCTTTTTTACTCCCTTTTTTTTCATTGACAAGCCACATAAGTCATTTCCAATGCCGAATAGGGAAATCCAAAAATCCGAACATGACATGACCTCAGTGCCCAAGTATATTGTATATATTCTCTATCATTCAATTCGTGAAAATACAATAATCGTCTAGGCTTGCATTATTTCAAATGAGATTTCATTTCAGTTGGGAAGCCTTAGAAATACCAAGAAATTCCATATGACTTCATATCTAGTTTATGTTATATTTTACTGACATATATTTGAGGACTTTCCTAGAGCTAAGATTGTTGACTTCAAGAAGGACCCAATTTGCTTATGGTATCCAATGTTATGGAGGAATAAGGCTCCATACAATTTCTATGAAGTGAAAAATGGTTTTTTCTACTCTTTTAAGAATATGATTCATGGTCCTGCCACCTCTAGAGTGTCATTAAGAAACAACATCCTTTATATCAAAGAAAGGAGTTTTTGATGTCATGGAAGAGTTTAGTTTTCTTAGACTTTATGGATTCAAGGGGAAACCCTCTTTGTTACCATTTTATGTTTATGATAGACTTTTCATCATTGAAGTAAGAAACAAGTAAAAACTATTAGGTGCATTTCTTCCATGAGAAAAGAAAAAAGCAATTTATCCCATTGCCATGGAAAGTTAGAGATATGTCTGTAAAGAAAATTTATCATTTATATGAATATAGAACTTAATTTAAAGGAAGTTTAGAATTTAGGGTTTTGACCCTAAGGAGTTTTTTTCGGCACACATGTCTTTGATTGGATATGGCTCGACTTTTAGTAAATTTGTGCAATTAGAAGGAGGGGGGGATAACCAAAATATTCTTGAAGTGTCTCTTAAAACACCCTAGAGTATATTGAGGCATTGACCAACACAAATGAATACTACAAGAAGTGGGATAGAGAAGCAACAAGAAAAAACACAGGTTCACCTAATGTGTGACAAAAGAGTACCTCAAAAAACACAAAACCCGGAAACAACGATCAAGAACATAGAAGTTATTCCTACAAAAATTTAGATGATGGTGGAGACAAAGACCCTACCAGAAATGCAATTGAAAAATCACACACTCTTCATCTCTCTATTAATAGAAAAAAAGAATTCAAAAAATAAGGACAAGTACATGAAGTCGAAGAGAGTCCCAAAGACATGGAAGTTGATGACATGATACAAGAGCCCAACTGGTAAGAACAAAGGATGATCGAAATTATGGTCATAGCTGAAGAATTGGCTTAAAAAGGTTGCAAAAAAAAGGAAATAAGAGATCAATTTCCATGGGGTAAAACCCTTGAAAATCATACAATTTCACGAATCAACTAAAGAATCCTTAAAATATTCTATTGAAAATATAGAGAAGGAAAAATTAATTTTAAAGAAAAGGTAAAGGAATTGGAAAAATGTTTTCTTTTGAGACCTTTGTTCATCGAACCCATTATTTCTATACAACCATTGTGTAGTCTCTAGGATGTAATAGAAACCAGTTCTAGGTTGAAAGGTTCATCAAGTTTATTAATGGCCATAAGAAAATATATTGGAGATATCATTAAGAAACGTATAGAATTGATTCTTGAGATATGGGAATTAGCAACATGTTCAATTACTTTCTCAACAAGGGTATTTCATTTCAAATAATATCTCCTAAAGGATTTCGAAAATGATGAAGCATTTTAAAAGGAAGCAGCGGGTACATTTTCATCAAAGTTTTTAAGTTTAAGGGATCTACATAGAACAGATCAAAGTCTTCCTTCCAAAACTCATATGAAACAAATCAATGCTCGTTGGTTAAAAATAACTAAATTTTTAATGGAAATAATGTTTGAATGTGATAGTATTAAAACTAAAAGAGGTGAGGTGTTCTTAAAAAATGTTTATTTGAATAAGGAACTTGAGGGCCCAGATTTAATTATGGAAACGATTCTCTTATAAAAAGTGCAGTTACAAGAACAATTGGATTCCTTAAATGTTACCCAGGCCAGTGAATTTAATGACTCAATTGAGTATTCTAGAGAAGAAGTAGAAATATGGTTAGTATGGTATGTAAACAAGAATTAAAATATCAAGGACATACTTCATCAATTGAGCATGATCTAAAAGAACTGGAATTTATTATTATTTAAAACGAAGACTAAACATGAGATAACGGTTTCTCCTATGAGGGAGTATATTGAACAATGTTTAAGGAAATCCTTGGTTAAAATAACCGAAAATGGATCAACAAGTAGTTGGTAATATAGTTATGCCACCTCTAGCACAACAAAGACTTATTAAAGACACCACCACAAGTAAATAAGGGTTCATATATTCCATCATAGTAAGTCAAGTAGTCACATTGTTTTTCTCTCACCTCTTTTTCTTCCTCAGTTAGTAGTCATTTTTCCTTTCCTCTTTCAGAATTCGTGAAAATCAAAGGTCGACCCCTAACTATCTCATTTTTGTCTTCCATGTCTCTCTTTAAGTTCATGGTCCACGAGAGCCCAATTCCAGTCCTCTTTGAAGGGAAAATGAAATTTGATTTTTTTATGAAGTCTTGAACATTATTTTTCGTTTTTACAAAGACATCTATTATTTTTAACATTCCTAGAGAAATATTCGGGACATAATAATAATGATTTCTCAGACTTTAAGTTTTAAGCATGAGATTTCAAATGTGTGTCTATCAAACTCTTTTTTTGGATATTAATGGAATGATCATTTAAAGTTATATGTCATATGTGGTCCTTATATTCTTTCCTTGTGCTGAAAAATGTGTTTTACTTTATTGAATACTATGATGGAAATGTCATTATGTGTGGTTGTTTACTCTCTTGTTTTATAATCTTGTATTATAGTGTGAATTTTTACTTTCTATGAGATTTTTAGTCCTATCTTGGGTACTCTTTGAATGTGGATGTTTGTTTCAAGAATAAGTTTGGTCCCATCTCATGCATATTTTATATTCTTGTATATTATTTAAATATAGAGGAGTACCGCCTCTTTAAAAAAGTATGGGGATTTATCCTTGTGACGTTTTCTTAAAGACCGTAAAATAGCCTTTTAGATCAACATTTTTGGTGACTGTATTGGGGACACAAAAAATGATTCTTTCGCAGACCAGAAATTTAGATGAATATACCCGAGACCAACCAACCACAATTTCAAATTGGACTTAGATATCAAGGAATTATTTTTCACCATTTATATGAACTAACCATAACAAAAACAATCAGTCATGAATAACTTGAAAGAATGTGGGAATCTCTTACTCGAGAAAAGAAATAGAAATAACCTTGAGACAATTAAGAAAACAATAAATATTTAAAATATGGAATCATATAAATGTCTGTTGACAAGAAGTAAAAGAAAGAAAATTGAGATTCATCAAGAAATCCTCAACATTTGAAGTCAGGAGCATAGCAATCATGGGTGATCCATAAGAACAAAGAAATGAGGTTCCTAATGATGAAAGGGAAATCAATGATAGAAAAATAAATTCAAGAAGGAGAACTAGATATAGTCCACTCAATTTAAGGGGAGAACAACACCAATTGTCAACTCTTCCTCTGTTATAGAAATATTTGCCTCACCCCATGCAATCTTGCATAGAAGGCCTTTTTCCATTTCCCTATGCAGAGTTGAAGTCCCCTTTTGCAAATCCCAGAGCTAAAAATACAAATTTTCCACATATACACACCTTGCCTACTATATAGCATGCGTATATGCAGGTTGCACCACTACAACCCGCGTACATCAGAAAATGTGCCCAAAATTGAAAAATGGTGTTGGGTTTCCATGTCACGTCACAAGATCAATGATCCTTAGCCTTCCATATACTGGAAACATTCTGAATTGTCCCTTCAGTTCCACTTGAAGACTATAAATGGGACAAATCCGAGTTATGGAAAAGAGGAGAAAGAACTCAACTTTGAGAGCAAAGTTACTTTGGAGGAATTATTCACTTCACATTGAGTCTGCATCCCTTTATCCTTTAAGTTTGAACACGTTGTTCATCCCCCGAGATCTTCCCTTACTAATTGAGAACTTCATTGTCTCTCTTATATGAGATTGCCTTTGGTGGAGGATTGAAGTGGTGGAGGCCCAAATTGAAGGAACTTAGTGTCTCAGTTCCAAACCGTGCCGACACAGAACTCTGTAATTCATTCACTTTTGCTGATTATATCTTAATATAAATACTCTTTTCTCATCCAATTGATATCTTGCAAATATTTGAATTATTATTCCATGGGCGTATTTGTTATTAATGTTGATGGATTATGATATTGAATGTGCTAACATCATATATTATCACCATATTCTTGCATTGCTTGGTTGTTGAGGACTAGTTGCAGGTATATTTCTTTGGGTCGAGTGCTCAACGGTGGACTTCATCGAATGTCTGGAGGAGGTAGGAATTTTATATTGTCTTGCTAGCATTTTTGTTTATATAGAATAATTAAGAGTAGAGTTGATTTCTGCAGTCATTTTCGTCTATTGCAGTTTACCCCTAGCCATATAGATATTTTCATCGTAATAGAATTGGCGACCGGACTGGGGAATGAATCTTCTTTTTGGGGTTTGGAGTGTTTTTATTCTTAGATTTCTTTCGTTCATATTGAGTTTCTTTTCGTATGATTTTTTAATAGCCTATGTTCACTATGGGTCTGATTTTTTCATCCTTCTCCTTAGCCTACCTGTGTTTCAACACATATACGTGGGGTTTTTCCTGAAAGTCGCGTACATACACGTGATGTCCTTCTGCAAGTTACATACATACACACTTTTCCCTTGGAAAATCATGTACAACAACCTTTGTTGCTTGTTTGTTGGGTTTGGTGGTTGTTGGGTAGGTTTTGATGATTGTTGAGTCTTCTTGGGTCTTCGTAGTGACTGTTAAGTGTTTGTGGAATGACAAGAAACCTGTCTTTGGTTGAATTTTTGGGCGGCGCCTTTCTCATCATCTCTTCATTTTGATTGTCTTTGTACATTGGGCTGCTTGTTTTTCTCCTTGATATCCTACTTGAGTTGTCTTTGTCTATACACAGTAGAGTCTTTATATAAAGCTATTTCTCGGTCCTTGCATTTTCATTTTTCTTATATTGAAAATACAAAATATTAGGCATTTTACATTGATTGTCATTTTGATCTTTTGAGTCTTTGTCATTTATATTAGTGCATGTAAAGAAAGATTGCATTTTTATTTAGAATTCAAGAATTGAATTAAAAATTGAATTTTTAGGAAGCATATCATCTATTGGAAATTGAAGTTAGTACTTTGCATTGCATTCATATTCATTTATTTTACTTGCTGAGTCATAACATCACTAGTTTCACGACCGCACCTTTTGAGTAAACAAGGCCATTAAAATTTACACTATAATTCAAAATTGATTAGTAATGATTTTATTTTCTATGGTGCACAAAATAGCTTAGGATTTAGTGCCTTGGAATGGGATTTTGTGAGTAAAATTCTCCAAGGATATTAAATCAACATTGTGTATGACTAAGGGAGTGGAGAAATCAATTGTATAATTGGTAATATCAAGATTCTCCGCTTACACCAGAGTTAAGCACGAGGTTGGTTGAAGGGATATCCCCCTGATACCTTCTTAGCGTCAAAGTTATTTCTGGGGATCTTGCTAGTGCCCTTACCTCCATGAGAGGAGGTTCTTTCAAGGTTTATGGATTTTCTACCCTTCCCATATGGTGGACCTAACTTATGAATGTTCGCATGTGCATCAATTGTACCGTAGTTGATTAGTTTCTTGACTTAGTTACTTGCAGGGTTTATTCTGCGGGTACCTTGGGTCAGATAAGGGTTGGAAAACACACAACCTTTATGGAGGATTACCTCTTGAGGGGGATCTGGCCAACTGGTTGTTAAGCCCACGAGGGCCCTTATAACTGATTCTGATACCTTTGATATTTAGTAGGGAGTCTCAGGCCCCTCTTGGGCGAGGCATACCTACTTTAGGGAGGGAGGCCCCTTTCAACCACTTTATCCTATTTGTGTGCATATTGGTTGCTTGATTATTTTTTGATATGCTCTTTGAGTATTAGTAGACCTTTGATATTTTATACCATGTTTTGAGTTGTCATTATCATGTATAGTGGAGTTCCTGTAACTCCCTCCTTTACCACTACGTCCTCCATGACGTTCACTCATTTCATGCGGATGAATCTGTCCACTTTTCATAGTGGTATGAATAATTATGACACTCATTCCATGCCTTGGGTCTTGTTGTCAGCCCCACATGTTTGATATTTAACATGAAGAAAGTACATTTTTCTGTAGCCGCCACCACCTTAATCTTGTGAACATTTTTGGAAATTTTGAGATGATTACTGGATTAGCATGTATCTTCATGAATTTTTATTGTTGCACTTTCGTTTTGTTTTATGTTTGATTCATGACTGAAAGTATGAATCAAACATAAAATTTATCTTGGTGTTATAGTTTCTATGCCTTAGAATGCATCCTTTTAAAATATCACCATACTTATATGAAATCCAAATCTGATGTTTGAATGACCTATTTTCGATGCTTTGGGTTTTAATATGGGTTGATAGTTTCTGTTCAATTTATGAACAACCTTTGATATATTTGATAAACCTCTTGCGAATTCAATAGTCGTACCAATAGCCATACAAATCAATGCACACCTGTTGTACTCATGTCCTTACCTCACCTTGTTGGCTTAATATATTAATGAGCCATTCATTGCATACATAGGGTTTTGGTACTTTGTGTGTCTGAATCTCATTACAAGGAATGGTAAATCATTTATGATCAAACCCTTGGTGTTTACTCCCACTACCTGTGCTATGATAGCACACAGGCTACGTTATGGTCATTTCTCCACTATCCATTCAAGTTTATTCCTGTTTCTCCTACCATTCAAACCTAAAAATATTTGGAGTTATCCCTATTACATTCTGGTCGCATTTGCCATGGCTCTCATTGTTCGCTTGGAGATGAATGGGTGCTAGGATTTACTCTCTCACGACGATGCGATTGAGGACTTAAAAATCCAAGGCTGGGATGTTTTCCTTAAAATATTTGAAGGCTATAACCTTCAGGTGGTGCAGGCTTTCGCGCAGACCTTTGATGGTTGCAGAGAAAACATTGGGGACACACAGTTAGATTTAATCGAGGGGTTTGTAAGTGAAGCAATAGGGCTTCCACCAAAGGGTGAAAAATGGTTCAAAAATGCCCAAATTGAAGGAGTACCTTGGATCCTATTTATGACATCTTGAAAGATCAACTGTTGTGAAAAAGGTATTTCCATTTCCCTAGTTAAACCTAGGTGGCATAGCTTGTTATTAATTCTTAAACAATTCGTGACCTGTGAAGGGCGACACAGATGTCGCTTCCTCTACCACATCCGCTTACTCATGCATTTCATTGGTTTTGAATTGGACATGCCATTTTATTTGTTGAGAAGTCTCGATAAAATGTCCAAAATATATAAGAGACAGAGTGTTGATTCAAGTCAGTTCCATCACAGATTGATTAAGATTTTGTTGATTGATCACTTGTTGACTGTGGGAGACTGTTGGGATAATTTTTGATAAGTAATGGTTTTGCCCAAATTGTTCCTACAATAAACCCTAACATAGACGAGCCACTGATTGAAAACCGACTTGGTATTTCAATCAATGAACCAAACTCTCTTAACAAAAACCCTCTAGACATAACGATGCGAAGTAAACCTTCATCTGCAGAATTTCCTGAGCAAGAGACTATTGAATTGGGGGTAATTGACCCTCTTATGCCTAAGATTGATGCTATCCCAAACATTATTTTAAAGCCGGATGTTGAGAAACCTTGCAAACAAACAAAGAAGAAATGCATAGACTTAGGGTTCAAGAACAGAAAGGTAGGTCACCTGATTTCAAGGAAATTAAGGAACCAAAATGAATCTCATCTGAGTTCGATCAGTCTGATCGAGGTCTATGAGGTCTCGGATCCCGAGATAGAATATTTTATAGTTTTGGAAGATCTGAATTTTCAAGGTCACAAGGATAAAGTTATTGTTCCTACTGAACCTTATGACTTTGTGACAAATTTTCCACCGTGCCTCAAAGGTAAGGAGGGTTTTTTTGGTATTAGGCACGATCAAAAGAAAATAGCAAGTATGGTTGATACATCCATCTTTGACCGTGCACTTCATCGACCTGCCATTCCTCTTGTACAGTGTGATGTTTGTTTCCATTGGATCGAGCGGTATTACACTGACATACCCATTCTTCAGGACCGAATTAAAATACTTAGTGCTCAGAATGAATCATTGAGACAAGAAAATCTCGACCTCAAGGTGCACGCATAGAGGAAAGCTAAACGCATCAAGAGATTAGGAAACATAGTAATGAAAAATGCAACAAGTGTCAAGGCGATAACAAATTCTGAACTACCTGACCCATCTTTAGTCAATTTTTAAAATGGTAAAACAATTTGTTTTCTCTTGTTTTATTCCTGTTATCTATTTCAAAATAAATCAATTTGGAATTTGATTTTGTTTGCTAAAATAAGATTGGATATAGAATCTTCGATTTTGTAGCCAAGTCTCTTTTTAAATAAAATTAGAAATTAGTTATGGGTAATTTTCTAACTTATTAAATTTGTTTTTTTTTTTAGGAAATAGTAGATCTTGTTGCTGATCATCTGGAGGAAAGATATTTGATTATGCATCTAAATGATTAGTAGTTTCTTTTCTGTTTGTTTTGTAAAAACTTTGATCAATCCTTGATTAAAACCGACTCTGTTATAAGTGGCTCCTAGCCCTATACTTTTGTAATATTTTTTATTTTATGAGATCCTATCCTATACTGCGAGATAGGAGAATGTGATCTCAAGTAACTTTAAAAACTGTTCATTTTGTAAGAAACAAACATCTTGGCTGGAACAGATTATAGGCATGTGACTTTCAGAACTATATGGACAATTGATCTGCATTTGGCTTTAGACCAGTGTGAAAATTGTTCCATCTATGTTTTGCCTTTTTATTATGAAATATTGATATGTTATGCAACTTTTGCCTCTTTAGCATATGATATTCCATTTCATTGAATGCTTTAAAATCTTGTCTATAACTTGTTGTTCCATATTTTATGACTGTGATTGTTATATCAATTTTAATATCATGATTTATGTTTGATGTTTAATTGATGGATAAAATGAATGCTTCACATATATATTTTTCTTACTATAATCATTCATAATTATAAGATCACTGGATCATACGTGTCTACTATTTTTTTCTTATATCCTAGTTGTTAATAGACACCTTGAATTTATTCAGGAGACATTAGTACCAACCTGCTGCAAATTTCTTTCACAGGCAAGACAGCTGGAGTTTTGGATTGCATAGAGACATAAACATAGAATAAAACTAATCTCAGGTTATCTTTATTTCCATTTAATTTCTGTTATTTTACTTATTAGCGAAACATGACAATTTTTAGATTGGATTTGACCATCACTCTATCCTTGTTTCATAACATATTAAATTTAAGTTCTTATATTTATGATTAGAAAACTGAAAATATAAAAAATGTGCATTCTTTATATTCTTTTGAAAACAGTTACCAAACATTGATTTTGCAAGCTATCCACTAAAAACTTGCAATCTGTAATTACTCTGTACATAATGGCATGTTCATATTTATCTTTCTATTGAATGCATTTGTAAATAATTACATTAAAGTTTATATAATATTATAGTTTTAACACTAATCAGTTTATTTATTTTCCTTGTTTTAGGAGCCTATTTGGCTAACAAAGCCATTAAACCCGTCAAAATAGGTTACGCCAAGCGACTTGGGTTATTTAGACAACCCCAGTCTGGATCTATTCTTCTAGTTGACGGCAGGTCAAATTTTCCCATCAACAAATGGCGCTAGAAGGAGGGATTAAATTCAATTGATGGCACATGGAGGTCACAAGACTCCTCCCCCACACACTCTCTCCTTTGTTGTAATACGTAGTCTCTTAGAAAACAACGTTACGCTTGAAACAAAAACTACCTCAAATGATAACCCTGAGATTCCTATTGAAATGGTAACACCAGTTCCTCAAGGAGCCAATGTCCAAGAAATTTTTCGTTAGTCACTCATAAAACAACATATTGACTTAGCTCGTATCAGACAACCTGGTAGGCCACTTAATCAACCCCTTGATTTTTCAGATATACGATAACAACTGCAAGGCACTGGTCTACTCCCAAACCCATTAGGTGGACATACTACCAATCCTACTGAAACAACTATCCTTGGAACCAGGGGATCCGGTATTCAACCTTCCCCACCCGAGTCATCCCCATCCTCTTTAGGAGGAGAATATTTAGACAAAGGAAGTTCCTCATCAGGGCCATTATAGCCTTCGACACCACCAACACCCATGGAAAACCAAAACAATCCTGCCAGACCTTGGTTCGATCAAGATGTTGTGGTTGTACCTGCACCAAAACACCCATTACCAAAACTTTTGTGTCTTTAAAAAGATATTCGTTCCACTCAACGATGCTACTTAGTCTTTGTGCTGGATAGCCATCTTCATCCGAATCTTCAGAGATATTAGATACATCGTCGCGATAATCACCCCAATCTATGTCTTCTTCTGTCAAGGGAAATGTGGGGCCATCTTGAAACAAGTATGGATCCATTGATTTGTAATCACTAGGTCGAAGATCATCTATTAATGATAAAGAGGGTGTTTTCTCATCTTGCTAAAGCTGACCAGTTTGTATTAGTGTGGGAGTCCCCTCAAAATATAATTGGTCATCCAGGTCTTGCTTTGTCAAAAAATGAACGATTTTGTGAATTCTTTTAACCCTTTGCAAGATACAGGACATACTAGTGTCTAAGTTGTTTCCATTATGTACCCAGGGCTCTTCAGACTTATTGGTTTCACTCATGTCTTGATTTTCCCATATTGGTGTGTTCAAGAAAAACAAGGAATCTTCAAAGTTATGTTTTTTATGAGTGGCCACACCCAAATCCTCGGATGGTTCACACTGTCTTCAGAGATTTAAGACATTGTTGATGTTTGAGAAAGTTGTGCTCCATTTCCTTTTTGGAGGCATGAGTTTTACCTCCAGAATTTTTGGGAAATTGGGTTTAGCTTTGGTGATATCCTCGTGACTATATTCCCAAGGGTCATTATTGTTTGAGAGATTGACTTGATGGATGTAGTCTTTGAATTCCAGGTTCTTCTCAATCTGACAAGTAAAATCTTGTGCTTCTTCTAGAGTCGAGGGTGACCGATCTTTGAGAGTGAACTACAAAACTCCTTCCAACGAGTTCAAGTAGTGTTGGAGGACAACTTCTTCCAAGAAACTAGGTCTGATCTTCTTGAGGAGAAGGTTGAACCTATCATTGAAATCCCTAATGCCCTCACTAGAGGCTTTGCAAATATCAGTATATTGAGAGTAAAGGGTATCCATGCTTTCTTTTTCACACCAATCTTTCTTGAAGTCTTGTTCAAGATCTTCAGGGGTTTTGATGCTTCCCTTTGGGAGTTTGTTAACCCATCTTCTGGCACTTCTGGTGAGTGAGCTCACAAAGAGCCTCAAAAATACATCGGGGTGCTCTTGTCTGGATTGGTGAAACTGGAATGCATCACAGAAGTCGTTCCAATGAGAGTTTCCATAGGATCCATCTTCCCCTGAAAACTTAGGTATCCAGGACTTGACCTTCTTGGGTAGATCATGTAACCCCCCTTGGGTGTTAGGTAAGCTTAAAGGACCAAAGAGTTTTTTATGAGACCATTTGGGAGAACTTACAGGGGTTACAGGATTTGTGGAGGTCATATTAGTAGATGAAAGTATATATTGATGCCCACTACGGGTCATCATTAGCTATTTGTGGAGTCGCCAGATGATTTGCTTCAAATCATCAAAGAAAAGGGAAAACACCCTAGTGGAGTCGTCGGGTAAGCTTGTAAGATAAGGATTCTGAAGCAAGGCTTACTGAAAAGATTTTTCATCTGAGGAGAATTGACTCAGTGTTCCCTGGAAATGGCGCCAAAATGTTATCGCACAGTTTGTAGCTAGGTCAAAAGGCTAGAAGATAGACGCCAAAATGGCATAACAGGAACCCACCCCACCCAATGTCACCACAATGGGGAGGTTCTTTCTCTTTAGGGATGTTAGGCCCAGGGGAGATGTCCCCGACAACCTGGGGTTTTGAAGAGGCTAAGGTATAAAGGTCAAAGTAAAATTCCCTCTTCACAGGTTACCACCAAGAGCAGATAGTCCGGCTAAACAACCAATAATGAAGTGTAGGCCCAAATGAGAAAACCTGCCCAGAAAAAAGCAACATCAAGACAATACATGTAGGTTATGATTCAATGGGTTAGTACTTCATACAACTATCTGATATCAATATATTAGAAATTATGACAATAGATATTGATGAGATCAATGTTTATTAATATAGAAATGGAACAATGTCAATTCATCAATAAATATCGAGATGATGTAGCAAACAATGTATCCAATCAATCCTTTACTCAATAAATGCTTCAAACCACCATCTAATTGCATATAAAGAGAAAATTCTACGTCAATATGGAATAACCAAGTATGACGTCAACCTTATTAGGGTTAGTAGTTAGTTAGGGTTTCAATTTATAAGAGTTTTGAAAGTTTGTTTGACCATTATCACTTCAACGTTGGAGACCTAAGATCAGTGCCTAAGGGTAAATGGAGTCAAATTAAGGGAGGATGCAAAGGTTGAAGGGAAAAGGCTAAGGACTAGAGGGAAGGGTTCTGAAGTGTCGCAATGGTAGGGCCCCAGAAACAAAACCCTAGGGGAAAAAGGCTCACTCCGGTGTTGCTTAAGCAAGGCCTCGTGCTCTTTCCTCCTTCCTTAGCTTTAACTTGGCAAAACGGGTAACATAAAAGATAAATCAAGACACGAGAGTGTGGTGAGGGACAATGTTGGAAAGGCAAGGCCCTATCACCAAACCCTAGAAGCAGGACGACCCTAGGTGTATATAACCTAGGCCTGGGACGTCTCCTCCTTCTTGACTCTTAAAAGGCACGACTAGCACAGGGGAAGAAGTAACAAGAATGTAGCAATGGCTAGGCTCTTTCTTCCTTCTTCAATGGCTAAGAATTTCTCTTTTATTGGACATGAGACAATGACTACTTGTGTGTTTGTCCCCTAGGGTTTTAAAATCAACAAAATTTATAATAAATGAAAGAATATAAGACTACAACCATTTAATTAAGAAGTTTTGCAGAAAAAACACTTACATATCATGATGAAATAACATTGCAAACCCTAGCTGTAAACCTTCCTTCAAGAGAAATGCCAAAAATTCCAAGAAAAGCCTTTCTTCAACAAGTGCGCCTCACTCAAAGAGAACAAATACCCAAGTAGGGCGCAAAAATTAGATCTCACTAGGAGAGTGAGTTGTGTGTTATGTCAAAATGAGAGTAAAAACACTCAATATATAGTGTATCAATGACCTTAATTACTTTTTAGGTCATAAAAATGGTCGACAAGACTAGAATATTGATTTTACATTAAATTGTCAAATTAAAACCCTAACTGAGCTGTAATAAAGGTAAAATCCTGTAAGGTAGCTAGAGAGGTAGTGGGGGGGCCTAGAGGGTCCATAGTGATAATAGTGGAGGTCATTCAATGTAAGGTAGACTAGGTCCACTATATTATTAAATAAGGCCCACTATGGTAGTTAGATATAATAAATGGGTAATTAGATATAATTAATGTAAGAGGACTTCTTAGAAGGTTCTACTTCTAGAAGATTCCTCCTCTAGAATTTTCTTAGGTGATGGTAGCACTATATAAAGGGATTCAAGCAATGTAATGAGACATGCATAGATCTACAAATATAATCACCACAAATACTGAATACACAATAGATCCACAAAGCAATATAGAAGAAACCACACTTTGTTATTACCAAACCCTTGAGGTAGGGAAACACCATACAATGGATCCTATTATGGAAGGGATCCTC